>JADZMA010001053.1:0-25928 GCA_020796225.1 Arion vulgaris
GCAGAGATGAAAAAACGACACGTCTGATTAAAAGTGAATATGGAAAGCTCTGAAGGACATGATCCACATCGGTTGACATGACAGTAAGAAAGAAATAGAAGTGTGTGTGTGTGTGTGTGTATAGAAGAATGTGTGCGAGAGAAAGCAGTTCCGTGTACACAACAGCTGAGGCTTGTTATGGCATCCTGGTTACATGTTATGTCATATGTTATGTGTGGGAGAGTCTATACAGTTTCTAGCTGTTTGTGAATAAGCTTACAAACAAACACTGGGATAGTGGCGTGGTGAACCAAGTAGTCACTGACTGAACCCGAACGTTCGGCGAAGTGTGCTCTTTCCTCGACTCCCTACAATCTGCAGCATTCTCGTCTTCAGCTGCTTTAGATTCCCTCTCTGGTTTGCTGGACATCACACTCATCACTCGACCTCCAAGCTGATGAACAGAAAATAGATCTTGCATAGAAGTCTATGAATATCCAAAGAATTACATTTTTAAACGTTCATGTCAACAGGTCTGCCCACATTAGTAAAATATAAATCAGCAAATCTATTTACACAGTAATATGTATATATAGCTGATAAATATATATGTCAACAAAATATGTCTACATCATTCAAATATATGTTTATCAATGCAATCTTCTACATTAGGCATATAAAAATTAAGCTTTGGGCAAAACTGACAGACTTGAACTGACTGCCGTCTGTAGTCACAGTAAATTACGTATGACCATAGATCGCTGACGAAGATGAAGTTATCCGAGACTCACCATCTGCTTTGATCGTATTTCAACTAATTATTCTTAACCTGTCCGTGAAACAGCATTCATTGAACACTTTACGTTATTTTGAGTTTATCAGCAAACACTTCAGGTCAGATCGAATGCAGTTCCTCTTGACAGCATGGATTCCATTACATCAGGGTCATGGACGTACACAGCTGTGGGTGATATACACTGTTACTTCAATTGAGCTCAAACTAAATTCAATTTTAACTATGACATAAACATCCATGTTTCAACAGGGCATAAAAACTACATTCATTTTTCAGAGGCATCATATACCACTCATTTTCGACTGAGGCATTATACTCATTCACTTTCGACTGAGGGCGTCACACTATAGTCACTTTCAGATCATAAATTACAGTCACTTTCAAATGAGGTCCATCAACTTACGTGCACTTTCAACGGAGACATTATATTACATTCACTTTCAACTGAGGACATTATACTACATTCACTTTCAACTAAGCGACATCAAACTACATTCACTTTCAACTGAGGACATGTTAAAACAATCATTTAAACATGGCCCCTCGACAAACCACAATCATAGCTCAAATAAGCCTTCTCCTTAAAACTGAAATAAGAAGTATTGTGTGACAGGGACCCCAATCCCCTCCCCTGTTTTCTCTGTATGGGGGCTTGCAAAAACCCAAAACATCTAACGTAGAGCAGATCATGTCGGGTGCCCCATTGTGTGCATGAAACCGTGTGAAACCTCTTAAAAAGAAAAGGGGGGAAAGAAAAAGAATGGTTTAAGGCCGTCCAGGATCAGTACTTTTCCCTGGGGGGCATAAAAGGGCCAGGTAATACTGACATTACGGGCTATATTTATTAAAAAAAATAAACCCTCCCCCCCGGATAAAAGGGGCGAACAATGTTGGTAAAAAAACATCATCGCTATATTTTTTTTTTGGGAATCTTTTTTCCATCGTCAGGGAGCGAAAAAGTTTTCTAGAATGAACTTTTTGTCGCTGAAACAATTTTTCCCCCTTTTCATTTTTAGATCTACGTTTTGCGTGGACGCGTTTTTTTTGTTCCCTCATAAAAGTAATATTGCTTTTTGATTCCTCTTCTGTTGGTTAAACCCTTATGTGCCTCCATTTAATTTGTTGTTTCGTAAAGTTCAGTATTGATTTGTCCCCTTTTTCCTGATGCCCTCATTGCTAAACCGGTCGTCCCATCTCCTTTCCCAAAAACCTTTTTCTTTGGGATTTTTCCCTTCTCCGTTTGTTATATATCTAAAACGAATTTTCAACATCCACACAGCTCTCATTTAACATGGACCCCCATGCCGTCATAAAAGTTTTCCCTCGGCAAAGTTTCAAAGTTGATTGAAAATCTAAGTGTGTTTCTCCCCACTAACTTGGTCTGGGGGGTCTTTTTGGAAGTTTTAAAGCCCTCACTAACTTGGTCTGGGAGGGTCTCTAAAAAAAGGGGGTTCCCCTCTACGGTGGGGGATCCCCCTTAAATGGTTAAGCACTCCCGGTCTGGGGGGGTCTTTCAAGGGGTTTTTAAGCCCCCACAAACGGTCTGGGGGGGTCTCTGCCCAAAGTGGTTGCCTCTCGGTGGGAGGTCTCTTAAAGGGTTTTCCCCCAACTTGGGGGGGTCTCACAAAAATTTTAAACCCTAACGAATGCGGCTTCAAAAAAGTTTTAAAAGACCTGGGTTTTTAAGGCTGTGGTTCTGTCGGACATCAAATAAAATTGTTCGACATCACATTGTTGAGGGAGCTGCGGGCCCCTTTTGTGTATCCCCCCTATCATTTTCCCGTTATTTTTTGTTAATTATATTCCTTATGCATTTTCCCGCTGGTATATTCTCTATGCTTTTCCCGGATACCCCCTAGTGCATTTTCCCTTTATTCCGCTGTATTTCCCCTAGTATATTCCGCTATGCAATTCCCTAGTGCATTTCCGCTGTGCATTTTCCCGCTGTGCATATTCCTCTATGCATTTTCCCGCTGTATATTCCCCTATCTATTCCTAGTCATATTCCCTAGTGCATTTTCCCGCTAGTGCATATTCCGCTATGCTTTTCCCGCTGTCTTTTCCCGCTGTGCTATTCGCTAGGTACCCTTTTCTTTTCCTTGGGAAAACCCCCCTCTCTTTTCATAACTATACTTTCCGATTTGTTTTATTCCATGTTTAAAGAAAATAAAAACCAAAAGATCGACCTTTTGTTGAAATCTGTCAAAATGTATTTAACTGACTACCCCGATCACATCTTTTTAAATCTTCAGAATTGTCCCTTCAACTGCCTACACCCGATCGACCTCTTTTTGAAATCTTCAAATGTTTTAAACTGACTACACCGATCGACATTTTTTTTGAAATCTGCCCAGAATGTGTTCCTTCAATGCCTACACCCATCGACATCTTTGTTGAAATCTGTCGAATGTGTTCCTTCAACCCCACCCCGATCGCATTTTTTGGGGAAATCTTCGAATGTTTTCATTTCCCGCACACCGATCGACCTCTTTTTGAAACTGTCAGAATGTTCCTTCAACTCCCTTTTTAAAAAATTTTTATTAAAAAATTTTGAAAATAAATCCAAAAATCATTTTGAATTCTATTTGAATAAATCATTTTAAACGTTCCCTTTTTGAAGGATGTTATAATAAAACTCATCATTTTTTAAATTATAAGTACTTGAGTTTTTTCTGATGTCTTTTTCCTGTTCAATTCTTGTTAATGATAACATTTTTTTAAACTGTTTCAGGACAATATTGATTATACTGAAATTTCCCTTTTGGGGTCCCGGGCCCCTAGAAAAAAATAGCGGGCCCCGGCATGTCGTGAGGCGATAATTTATGACCTGAGCTCCTAAAAAAAAAACATCGAAATATCGCTCCCCTCTTGTAGGCGCATATGGCACAATTAAATCCTTATAAGATAAAATACAAATCAAAAAATTTGGTTAAAAAAATCGATAGGGAACGTTCGAAAAAAATGAAATTTTCAAAATTGATTGGTATAAAAGGTATTTTTGTGGGGTGTGGGGAGACTCAGAATTATGTTTTTTCCTCAATCGTTTTGTTTTTCTTCCGTAAATTAAAGACACTTAGAAAACTAAAACATTTGCGGTGATAGCAAGAAAAAAATAAAAAAATTAAATAACTAATTAACTAAAAAATTAACTAAATAATTAACTAAATAATTCACTCAAAATTTTAAACTAATTAATTAACTGCTAATTAAATCTCTAGTTATTTCAATAACTATAGTTAACTATTCAACTGTTTCCCAAAAAAACTCTTAAAAATTTAAAAATTTTTAACAAATTAATAAACAACCAGCCAAAAAAATCTATTGAATTAATAATGGGGAAAGAACCCCCAAAGCTAAAAGTTGTTCAAGATAAGTAGCCCCATTGACAAATAAAAAATTTTGGGTTCATCTTGTCGTGTATTTTATTTTTAAAACCTTACTCTCGTCCCGTACATTTGTTCATCGATCCTTACTCAATTCACCCATTCCCAATTGCCCTATACACCCCTAACGACCTTTAATTTTCTAAATTTTCCTTAGCTCTTTTTAAAAACTTTTTTTGGAACACCTTGAATATTATAATTCTCGGTTTTTCCCATCCCATTTTCTTTTGGTTTCTGGGACATCCGTACCCTGATCCCCTTCTCTATGAACATTCTTACAAAACCTTTTTAAAAATGAATACAATCTTTTTTCAAATAGCAAATAAAAAATCAATCTCAGTTTCAAATAGTTATTATTCAAAGACATTCCAGGCTTTACGGTTATGGTTCGTGGATTTCTTTTTGTTGAAAACGGGGTGCAATTTTGGGGAAGAAAAGCTTTTGGGGAAACTTGGTGCAGTGTAGTTAACCCTTTTTTTACCCGCCAACTCTAAAAATTTTTATGTTTTCTGTTTTCATTTTAATCCCCCCTTTCCCCATAATGTACCCTCACTTTAAATTTGCCTTTGTTATGTCAAGTAATTCTAACCCCTGCCCCCAAAAACGTCCCTGGTTGTCCCAAATGCCCAAACCCCTGCCCCAGTAATGTCACAAGTTTTTCCTATTATAAACAGATCCTATCATAATGTCCAAAAAACCCCTACCCCGTTGTACAAACCCTATCAAATGTCAAAACCCCTACCCCAAAATTTTCCCCAAACCCCTATCCCCATTGCCCAACAACCCTTCCCCAGAAATTTCCACAAACCCCTACCCCCAGAAATTTCCAAAAATCCATATCCCCAGAAATTTCCACAATCATACCCCATAATTTAAAAACCCCTATCCAGTAATTTTTAAAAATCTATCCCCAGTAATGTCCAACAAACCCATATCAGTAATGTTCCAACCCTTACCCCCATTGCCCCAAAACCCATATCTAAATAATTTCCAAAAAATCCTTTCCCCGTAATTTCAACAAATCCTATCTCAAAAATGCACAAACCCCCTAGTAAAAACCCCTACCCCCAGTAATGTTAAAACCCCCCTTTCTCATAATGTAACAAATCCCCCCCGAAATGTTACAACCCCTACCCCAGAAAATTTTCAAAAAATCCATACCCCCAGTAATTTTAAAACAAATCCATACCCCAAGTAATATCAACAAACCCTTCCCCCATAATGAAACAACCCTTTCCCCAGTAATGTTCAACAAATCCTTTCCCCATAATTCCCAACAAATCCATACCCCCAAATATCCAACTATATCCCAGAAATTTAAACAAACCCTTTCCCAGTAATATCCAAAACCCATACTATAATTTCCCAAAAAATCCAAACCCCCCATAATTCAAAAAATCATATCTAATACCAAAAAACCCATACCCCGTTGTTCCAAATCCATATCAGTAATATCCAAAAAATCCCCCCTAATGTTCACAAATCCATATCCCATAATTTTTCCCAATCCATACCCCCCAAAATTCAAAATCCATACCGTAATGTTCCAAACCCATACGTTTATAACCCCCTTTTAAAAATTTTTAAAAATCCACCCCAAAAACAAACCATTCAAATATAAAAAACATATCCCGATTCCAAAAAAAACCCATATCCCGTGAACAAACCATTTCCCCAGTAATTCCAAACAAATCCGACTGGGTATTCAGAAATCTTTGAAATTGACCTAAAAACACCCCATTTGTTTTAAACCATTATCTATTCTAATTTCTTCACTATCTTCGATTAGTAATATAATTTTCCCAAACGTATTCAAGGGTTTAAAAGGCTAATACAATGATGAAAAGGGTTTAAAAGAAAAACAGTTTTTTCAAAAAAAAATCCAGTTTTATTCCAATTTTAAAGCTGTTTCAAAAAAAAAACATAAAGTATACCTTTTTTTAGCTGTTCTCTCCAAATTGTATAGCTGTATTTTAAGTTCCCGCCTCATAAAAAATTTAAAAAAAATTTTTTTTCTTTTAATAGACAGAAATTTGCTTGTTTATTACGTTGTTTCCCAGTCTGAAAAAGTTCTTTTGTTGTGTTGTTTTTGTAATTTAGCTCTTAAACGCCTTTTTGTCTTCTCTATCCTTCTTCTTCTTACATTTTTAAATCCCACAGGCACAGGTCTTCAACAAACTTCTTCCACTCGTTCTCTCTCTCTTTCCCCCCTTTAATTATGTCCATGTTTTTCCCATCCTTTTAAAATTATTCTCTATGCAATATTCAAGTATGGGCTATAAACAGACTTTTTCATAGGTTTACATCAGTTGTTTTATAAAATGTTGTAATATACAGAAAATGAACAAATAGTCTATTTAGATGACCCAAAAAGAAAAAAAACTGGAAATGGTTTAATAAAAAGAAAAAATAAGGTATTTTGTTCATTAATCATGATCCCGCGACTTTAAAAATTTGGGGGGCAGTCTCATCCCAAAGGAAGAATTACACATACATACAACACGTGTAATAAAGCAAAAAAGATTTTGGACAAATGTCCCCTTAAAAAAACAAACAAAAGACAATGGACCCAAAAAAAAGGGGCAATTTTCCTTTTTTTTTTCTCTCTTAAGCCTGGCCCGACAACAACCCCTATCGCCTGGACACAAACATACTAACTCATTTTCCCCGGATACTGACAACCCTTTTTACGCCTGGACACACCTTAACTCTATACTGCCTGGAAATGACAACATACAAAAAATACGACCTGGACACTGACAACAACTTCTATACGCAGGCCCGACAACAATCTCTATCGCCTGGACACTGACAACAAATTTAACCCCCCTGGACCTTTTCCCTACCTCTATCGCCTGGACACGACAACATATAACTTTATACGCCCGGTGCAACATACTAACTCCCGGCCTGGACCCGACACATACAACATCGGGCCCGGACACTGACAACAACTAACTCTATACTGGCCTGGAAATGCAACAAAAACTCTTCTGCCTGGACACTGACAACAATAATCTATACGACCTGGACACGAAAATACTCTCTATTGTGGACCTGACAAAAAGAAAAAAAATTCAAAAGTCAGAGATGAAGTATTTCGGAAAACAAAGCAAAATAATCAATCAGACAAGTCAAAAACATTTTTGAAAAGAACCTTGTCGGGTTTTAAAAAAAATTAAAAAAAACCCGGGCAAATGGGGAAATTTCGGGTTTTTATATTAAAAAAAACCGGTCAAATAGAAACCTTTGGTTCTACAATATATTAAAAAAAACCGGGCAAATGGGGAAAATTGTCGTTACTTATTCGAAACAACCGGTCAAATGGGGAAAAAAGTCGGGTTCACAATATATTCAAAAAAACCGGGCAAATGGGGAAACCTTTCGGTTCTTATATTAGAAACAACCGGGCAAATGGGTTTGGACACGTATCAAAAGGGTTCCCACAAGAAGTCTTCCCAAACGACTAAAAACTCCCGGGCGACAATAACCCCGAGAAGTCCTCTGTAAACGATGGAATACCGAATCTAATTCCCCCTTTTAAAACCCAATAAACTCCTCCCGGTACCCCATTTTCCCGATGTCGCAAAAACATTTGAGAATAGACGAAAAAACAACAGGGGTTTGGGGAAAGGCCCCTATAAACAGTTAATTTACTCTACTCAAAGGGTGTTACATAAAATTACTTCTACAAATTTCTTTATAAGATTATTTTCCCAGTTGATTCACTAATTACTTTACAAAATTCTTTATGTTTATTCACTTTTTACTTTTTAAAATTACTTTACAATTTTTTAAAATCTTTAAAAAGATTCTTTACATAGATTTATTCACTTTGTTTCTTTTAAAATTACTTTACCAAAATTACCCAAAAATTTCTTTACAATTACTTTATACGATTCCCACCAAAATTCTTAAAGACCTTTTTAAATTCTTCACAAACAACTCTTTCTCAGTTACCCCCTCAATCCCCTTTTCAAAAAATTCTTATTTCAAACAAGATTATTTTTTAAAATTCTTATTTACCCAAATTCTTTTTACAAAATAATTGTAAAATAGGTTTTTAACTTTTTTTTTTATTTTAAAAAACTAGACATGAAAAAAAGTCAAAAAATTATGTATTTATTGACTTTAACATAACCCAAACTTGCTTTTTCCTATTTGGAAACTCCCATGTGCAGATGGGTTTTATGCGATGAAGAAACCAGGAATAATGGATATTTGTAACAGCTTTTTTCTTTGAAATCTGGAAAAATTATTTGAAAAATTCACCCCAGCACTTGCTAAACTGTATCGTGGGGATCTCTGGCTGAGTGGGTTGCCCTTTTTCGGGCCCAAGGTCGGGGTTTTTAAACCCCGGGCGGGGTTTTTTTCACAGTCGTTTTTCCCGAACCCCCAGGTTGTTGCGGGCTAAAAGGGTTTTTGC
Source organism: Arion vulgaris (assembly GCA_020796225.1). Classification (NCBI taxonomy): domain Eukaryota; kingdom Metazoa; phylum Mollusca; class Gastropoda; order Stylommatophora; family Arionidae; genus Arion; species Arion vulgaris. The sequence continues at coordinate 8,585 of JADZMA010001053.1, forward strand.
TTTGTGCAATATTCCGGTGGCTGCCCTTTCTGCGGAGAGGACCCCCATATGGGGGAAATGCAAGCCGTGGGTTTAAAAAGGGTTGGAAAAAAAAATTTTATCAGTTAAAGGGGGACGGGGTTTTAGTCGGTACTTTTTCCAAACTTAATCTTGGTTTGGGGTCCCCCTTCCTTCTTCTTGGGGAAACTATAAAATGTTTTTTCTAAAACGAAGAAAGAAAAAAGGATCAACCTTTTTTAAAAAACCTTTTTTAATTTTTCATTACGTTGATGTATTTGGGCGAAGTTGGGTTTATTAGTGGTTTTTCCCGTGGTTATGTTTCGTTCCCTTTTGGAAATTATAATTGGGGCTCCCAACGGGGGAACCCCTTGTTTTGAAAACGTAATATTTTTTTATCTTTCAATTTACCCCCCGGAACCTCTTTTCCATTTTTAAACCCCAAATTCGTCCAAAGTCAATCCTTTTATTTCGTCTGATAACGAGTTTGTTCGCGCCCGGGTCGGGGTCTCAAAAAATATCAGAGTTGGGGTCTGCGAGGGCGAACCGGACCTGGAACGAGGGACCGTAACCTCGGTCAATAGAAATTTGTGTTTTACCCTCTGTATGCGGGTTTTCCGCCCGGGGCTGGAAAGGACAGGTTCCCCAGATTCACGGTTTCGTGGCAGCAAAAAGGGGGTTTCGATTCCATCCCGGCCCAAAAACTAAAACTCAAAAAATTTTTGGTCAAAAAATTTTTATTATTTAATCCATGCCAAACGGCTTCAAATCTTTATGCTCCTTTTACAACATTCCTTTTTTTCAGTCATGCTTTAGTTTGAATTACTTAGAATAAATGTTGATCAAAGTTAATAGTTCACTGTTGTAAGTTTCGTGTATTTGTCCTCTGTTTTGAACCCCACTTTTTTCAATTTCTGTCGATCTGACCCAAACAGAACTTGTTGAAAGTTTAATATAGAAAGGGGAAAAGGGTGACATATAAAAGGGCAAAACCTGGGTGAATTGTGGGGTTCAAACGATGTCATGTCTGTGGTTGAATAGATGAAATATAATAAGTCAGGGCATTAAAAAAACCCGTTTGGAACATTGGTTCAAACTTTTTTCTCTTCTTCTTCAATCCATATCGACCCCTTTTAAACCCTCCGGATCTAGATGTCATCTGGGCCTAAGGCGAGTACGTTATTCCATTATGCCCCACAAGTAACCACTCCATTTTCGCGTTTTTTTTTACAGGGTACTTCTATCCTCAGTCCCTCTTGACCTTGAGGGCACAGCTAGTTTTTTCTTGTCCCTTACGAGCCCCCACAAACCGGTGAGTTCATAAAAAAAAATGTCTCATCTTATTTATTTTTTCCTCTTTTTAAAATCGTCATAAACAAAACAATGTCTCAGTAACTTTTTATTTTTTCCTCTTTTAAATCCGTCATAAAAAACAATTTAGTAACATTTATTTTTTACCTCTTTTAAACTCCCGTCATAAAAAAAACAATGTCTCTTTTCATTTTTTCCCCTTTTAATTTCCGTCTTTTAAAAAAAAAACAATTTGGGGGCATCGGGCCCGGAAGCCCGGCGGGGGAAAGCCAAAACGACGATAAAAAAGGATATTTAAAAAAACCGAAAAATTTCGATGGAAGGGAGGAAAGAACTGGCGATAGAGTTTTTAGGGGAAAGTGTGACGTCGCTCTAAAAAAGATTCCTGATGATGGTTTTTGAAAAAAGTAGGTTTTTGGGGTTGAGGGAAAATGTCATTTAAAAGTAAAAAAAAGGTTGTAGGTCTGGGGGAAAACAATATTTAGGGAGGTAAAAAAAATTTTAAATGTCTTATCTCTAAGGGAAAATGTCTGATCAGCAAATGAATTATTTTTTAAAATCTTAATCGATGTGAAAGGGTATGGAGAGGGGGGAAAAAATAAATAAAATTTTGTAGATCTGGCGTAGTTGGGCCGAAACCCTTACTTTCATCTTAAAAAAGCTGGTCTGATTTTTTCCCCTTTAAATTGACGTGGTCTTCAAAAATTTTATGCGTCCAAAAAAAACTAGTTGGGGTTTTTGTGAAACCGATACTAATTTGAACAACATATCCTAAAGGCTGGGGTCCTCCCTTTTCTTAAACGGGGCAACAATTTCTCAAAAAAGAATTCAGCGTCTTCCATGCGATTTTAAAAAAAAATATTCATAAATACTTATTTAAAAAAAAGTATGATTGATTAAAAAATCAATTTTGTATTTTTAACTACTTTTGAGAAATAACTTTAAATTTTTTTTATAATATTTTCACTAGCTAAACCTCCTTTCATTTTTTTTTATTTTTTTTCCTCGAAAATTAACAACTTGTTCCCTTTCCCAGAACAATAAATCTTTTACAGTTGATTCTGCCATTCTACCTCATGCTGTTTATCGTATTGTTGATGTATTTTGTAAAACTGTGTACTTTGTGTTTACTGTTTGCTTCCTTTCTTCAGACCATATATTATCATTATTGAGAATAGCCTTTCAACAAGTGCAGATTGCGTGGGAAGTTGAAAATGTATTCAACTATTTGGAGAGTGGGCAGTGAAATATTCTTTCTTGAAATGACTGAACAGCTGTATCCCTATTTTTTTCCAACTTGTATTTTCCAAATGTCATAGATTGCGATTAAAACGGGATTTCGACACTTTTAATTGTTTCAAAATAACCCGGACCATGTCTTCAAACATCTCAGTCCTGGTCAAAAGGGACTATCTAATCCTACTAAGTGCAATCTCTTTCCTTGATTGTTGACTTCAATCAAAAATAGATTATGGCCCCCTTCCTCCCCATCCCCGACAGAACAGTGTTTAGGTGAAACTCAGTTGTTGACCCTGAATTTAGCATGACAATGAAGACTATGCGGAACAGTGTTAAAAATCAATCTAGAAACGAAGCCAGTGTTTTCATTTTGTGGTCATATTCATCTTTATAGTGCATATAGACTTGCAGATTCTATTAAATACTTTAGCTACTTTGCTTCCTTAACGACATCTGACAGAGTATCGTTTTATCTGCTGAGATCATGAGAACTTACAGTGTTTCAGAACATCGTAATAATACTATTTATGATTTCCTTAAAGAGTTTGATAACATCAGAACTGAGTGACAAAGTTTCTGATATCGATAATATGTCTATTCAGCCACATAACCCTCCTCCTTGTCCAGGTCTACTGTTTGTAGTTGTCGAGTTCGGCTTGAGAATCTGTATTGGGGAGGGGAGAAACTAGATCTTTGAAAAACCCAAAATCAGACATAGATACTACATTTAAGAGCAAGCAGACTATAGTTTATGTTTGTTGGTGTATTCAATGCTTGCAGAGACATCCTGATTCTTTTATGACAATTGTTCTTATTTTCGTGTCTGAAAAATCAGATTACAGAGTTTTTACCACACGAAACAATAGTAAGGTGTTGCTGGTGTGTGTTTGAAATGCACTTATTAAGTTCACAATGAAGGGCTCAGGTGTCAGTTGTTTTATTCAGGAGACATCCGAGACCAATACAACGCAATATGCTGAATGCTGAAGCAAACAAAGCGTTACACATTATGCGTGATCCTTGATTAGAATTAAAACCAATAGCAAAGTTGAATCTAGGGCCTTAGCAGCAGTGAGCTCGATCCAGCCAATCGTACCTAGTTCAAACTCCACGGCGATCAATATGGAACAAATTCGTTTCGTGGAATTTTACGAACGGTAAAAATAGACTTCACCGTTCAGAAAGCAATGGCACACTACTGAATGTATAAGTGGTGCCTAGAAAATCAACGACTCATTTACTGTGGTTGATGACTATATCCTGTAAAGGATATGCACATTTTCATTTTCAATACCACCTTGTAGGGCGAATTATCGTTCGCCTGTCGACTTGGACACAAGCGGTTGTGGATTCAATCCCACATGACGTTTCACTCGTGAGAAAGGATTAGTCCTCCTATCTTCTGCTCACTAGGGTCTAGAAATGTAAAGTGACCGGCACTTCATACCTACGGCATGGAAAGGATATGGACATATTATTTCTATTTTATAATACCTACTTACAGACCTAACTTACTATGAGAAATTGTGAGTTTGTTGTATCTAGAATATTTTAAAAAGTTAATTGCATATCCTTTACGGACTTTGAGAATCAACTCCAGCTTTTAACGCTCTTTGTGATTTTCTAGAGATTGTACGTTCAGAAGTTTGCAGTGCTTTCTGAACGGTGGTGCCATCGTCCTTTTTTAAAATCCAGCAAGCAATTTGCAACTGAACTGTCCCGCAGTGTGATTCGAACTCAGAACGTCGAGGTTAATAGAAGTCACTAACCTCAAGCCACAACACCACCATCTGGAATATTAGACAACATAAATTCACCAGCTACTCTAGGAGCTGGAGCAATACCTGAAACTTGCAACAGAAAATCTAATGAGAGAAAAGCACATAAGCAAACAGTTTTTCATTGATTCGCTCACTATCTGTAGTTGCATCACAAATTACAACACAAAACTATGAGACCTACAAGAAGCACTGTGCAATCTCATTGCAACAATAGAGTTTACAATATCTCTCTGAAACATACCTGCGTAATGATGAGCAGACATATTGGCAAAAGCATTTGAGAAACAGCACAACCTGACATCAGCATAAACTATGAAGATGCAAAGAGATGTGTCCTAGAAAGTACACAATGAAGGGAAAACAGAACTCAGGCCATCAGACAGCAGATCCATATTAACAATTCAACAGAATAGAGCTAGTTGTAGTATTCGACTCACAGAACACACAGACTGAAATATAATCTTTTCAACAAGCTAAAGATAGGAAGGAGCGTCTGCAGCTCAAGTGGTAGTGAGCTCGATCCGTGGGATTTTTTACAAAGGTAAAATGGAGCCTCACCGTTCGAAACAATGGCAAACTACTGAACGTATAAGTGGTTTAACACGTCTACCCAGCGTGTTCGTAGGGCGTTGGACTACGGTGACTATCCTCTGTGCGTGCGGGTTCAATTCCGCGGATGGCGAAAAACAGATTCCAGATTTACGGTGTTCATGGCAAACAAAGAGTTACGATGTCCATGGCACCGAGCCGAAAACTAGATAATGGACTTCTGGATCGGGAAAAAAATATATAAGTTGTTTCTAGAAAATCAACGACTCGTTTACTGTGGTTGATGGCTACGTCCTGTAAAGGATAGGCCACGATTTTCATTTTTCAAAGATAGGAACTTCTAATATGCTGTCGCAATAACAAAATGACTTCTGATCATCTTTCACAAAGTTGTCCATCATATAAAGAGCATATAATGTCACCGGTCTTTCCATCCGGAAGTGTTTTAGCAGAAGGAGGCGCTGGATCTGGCTAAAACAGACTGAGTAAGGCCGAGTATTCATGACCTCAGACCGCCTGAAATCTGCCCAATACAGCATCAAAACCAAGACTATATCTGTAGCTTTGCTGTCGCATTGATGTACGGATCGGAATGCTGGAGAATGGCCTGGCATTTGAGTTGTCCGTATGTGTCGATTCCTCCCGCCAATAAAGCTGCACATTCCGTTTCTGAGGGCATCTTTTTGAGTTGTTCTCCCAGACGGTTAGTCCCCCGCTGGCGAGATCTGTCTTCCCGGGTTTGTCTGGAGTCGTCCTACTCTAGATGACTCAGCCTTCTGTTCCGGGCTCACAAGAGCTTTTGCAGGGGTGCCCCCTGGATCTGTAAATTAATCCCTTTCTTAGGGAAAGTGTCATAAGAGAAGACAAGACAAGAAAAAGGATGTCCTCCCCAAGAGAGAAGGACAAGTGCTATTTGTCCCATAGCTGGGGATGGGGTTTGGTTTCAGCAGAGCATTTACCACTCGCCGGTGGGTTCTGCACTGTCACCTATGAGGCCCCATCTGTCCCCCACCTTTTGGTCTGGCCTTTCACCTTCAGTCTGTTCAGCTTGGTTAGACCTGCCAGAGTTAGACTCCCGCCGGACATGCCTGAAGGATCCTAAAGGCACAAACCCTCTACCACGATAAGGTAGGCTAATATGGAGGAGATGCTGGAGAATGACAGAACAGGATATGTCCAGACTCTCCGCCTTTCATACAACTTGTCTGCGAAAAATCTTACGCGTGTACTGGTCGACTACTATCTCAACCAGAATTGCTTGCACGATGCCAACAAGAGAATATGAGCACTATCATCGAAGACGACGCTGGAGATGGATTGGACATGTGATGCGCATGGAGACTGGCTCCGACACGAAAACTGCACTGAGATGGACTCAGAGGGTAGGCGAAAGCGTGGAAGCCAAGATGACCTGGGGAGAACGATGAGCAAGAACTGAAGAAATGAATCATAGCTGGAACACAATCAGAGGAAGGCTGGAACACAAACAGAGAAGAATGAGGTGCGTTGTTGCTCCTAAACGCCAAGGGCGTAACAGGCTAAAGAAGAATGTCACCGGTGCCAATGTATGACAATTTATTTGAAGATCTCTACATAATCAGAGATAGACACTGCTTTTAAAAATATTATATTCAACTGACATCTAGGGTTAACAAGGAAGAGAAGACCAGGTTTTAACGGTATCATTGCAGCGTTCATCTAAGTCTTGATATTATTAACGGTATCATTGCAGCGTTCATCTAAGTCTTGATATTATTAACGGTATCATTGCAGCGTTCATCTAAGTCTTGATATTATTAACGGTATCATTGCAGCGTTCATCTAAGTCTTGATATTATTAACGGTATCATTGCAGCGTTCATCTAAGTCTTGATATTATTAACGGTATCATTGCAGCGTTCATCTAAGTCTTGATATTATTAACGGTATCATTGCAGCGTTCATCTAAGTCTTGATATTATTAACGGTATCATTGCAGCGTTCATCTAAGTCTTGATATTATTAACGGTATCATTGCAGCGTTCATCAAGTCTTGATATTATTTAACGTATCATTGCAGCGTTCATCTAAGTCTTGATATTATTAACGGTATCATTGCAGCGTTCATCTAAGTCTTGATATTTTTTTTGTTTTGAAAAAATCATAAACACAAATATAACGATAACTTCAAATTAAGTATAATTATGATATTTAAGTTATTTTCCAAGGTCAGTGCAACAACAAAATTTTATTCTTCTTTGAGATCGATTTCCTATGTTCGTCTAAACCAGCGTTTCCCAAAGTGGACAGTACCGCTCCCCTGGGCCTGAAGTCTTCCAGGGGGCGATAGTGGATTCAGAAGCATTTCGGGAAGTTTTTCGATTTTGCGATTGAATAATCTTTAAAAAATTAGAATTCTGCATTTTAATTCATCTTATGCCCATCTTACAAGATCCATTTTTATTAATTTCTATTTCTTTATATATTCATTTAAAAAAATGACCATGTATGACAGAACTATATATCAATTTCTATGTCAAAATGAAAATAGAGCATATATATATATAAATATATGGGGGAGGCTGGCAAACTGTTATAATGGTAAGGGGGTGCTACAAGTTTTTGTCGTGCAAAGTGGGCGGTGGGCCGAAAAAGTTTGAGAATCTATGGTCTAAAGTCTAAACTATAGACTATAGACAAGAACAATATAACTACAGTAGTAACACAAAATCTGAAAAACAACTATATATCTATTAAAATAGTAAAAACGTATAAAAGCAGGATGTTTTATTACAACAGTAAATGAATTATAATATTAGAGTGCTATAGGATAACAGCATTGAAAATATAAAAAAAAGATGTTATAGTATAACATAATTAGAATAAATGTGTGTATTATAACAGTAACTGAGTTATATAGGACTGATTGATTGGGCCATCATCATTGCACTCGGTGAGTAACCATGTGCTCGATCTGTTTCTTACACAGGAGATCTCAGCGTATACTACGAACACCGGCTCGAGGGTCCCCGATGTAATTTAGAAGATTGGAAAAATATTGTGTTGAAATTCTATTATTTAATCTTTATAATGAATGTTGCCCGGGCAAGGGTTTTTTCAGCTTCTCTTCTCGATTTGAACTGTCAATGGTTCTTTTACGTGCTCAATTTGATCACAGGAACTCGTTTTTTCGTCCGTCTCCGATAGGATTAGAAACTCGATCTAACCTACACTGAGATCAGGGATCTCTAGAACAAATTCCGATGGCTCACGAGGGAGGAACCGTGTACCTTTGGAACGAGGTTGGTATTTAACAACTCTAGGCCACAAATGTCCCTCAACATGATGTTGTTTTATAATAGTCTTTAAACAGACTTGATAAAAGCGGTTTGTTCACATCACGAAAGGAATCAAACAATTTGCAGTGGCGGCTCGTCATTAGGAGCCAGTTGAGTCAGGCCTTACAAAATAAGGTGTAACGTGTATTTATTATTTTATACATTAAAATATATCCTAACCGAAACCAAATTTTTTCCCAAAAAGTATGTCTGGCCCCACAGCAAAAATGATCACGAGCCGCCACTGCAATTGTGGATATAGAAAGATATAACAAACAGTGTTGAATACCACACTATAAAAACCGTAGAACGATCAGAAAGCAGAAAACATCATAGTATTTTTTTAATTGGACCTTACCTGAAAGTGCCACAACAGTGATCCCAGTAGCAGTGGTTACAACTCCGAGTGTCGTAATTCTTACCAATACCAGCTGCTTGGAGTTTATTTAAGTGAGTTGTATTGTGCCATATTGCGTTTAATGAAGGTTCCCTCCTGTTATCGCTATGATGTATTCATTACACTTTGATCTTAGAAAGGCCGACAACATTATATTTTTATTTTTTGGGGCCGTACCTGGACGCGCCATACAAGTGGACCCGTACAATGGAACGTGAAAACGTCTATAAACTATCAAGCCCCATCAATCCTTCGATCGATGGCACTTCTAGTTTTGTACAAGGGTAGCCATGTGGCATTTAATGAAGGCTTCCGACCTTCGCTTCGATCAAATGGGCACTAGTTCCGTAACACAAGCTGATATCTTTGTAAACCCATATAATGAGCCACGTGACAGATATCAAGCGATACAGATACTACACTGTGATCTTAGACAAAAGGCCGAGAAGCGATCCAACATCATAAGCGGAAATGAAACATCATGAGATTGACAAGTAACAGGATGGCAGAATGTATCATAACAAGAGACAACAAATATTGGAGAACCATTACTTTCAATGTGGAGATGACACTTAATCAAATCTAAAATAAAAATCACAGATTATTATATATTTTGCAATATTAGCAAAATCATCAGAACAGACTGTTATATAATTATTAACATATTCAAACATTATTTAAACAAATATTATTCTTAAATAATTGTATCGTTTTGTGCCCTTGTTTAGTCATGTTGTTACAATTACTTGAGTTATCTCTAATGGACAATGAGTGACAGTACCTAGCAGATATTCAATATATACGATATGCGGAATCAGAGAAGAGAGGGGTGTGGACAGAGAGAGATGAAGGTTTTTTAAAGAAATAATAATTAAGACATTTATGGGACAACCAAGAAGAAGGCTACCAAGGTGAAAATGGATGCAGGCCTATAACAGCAACAGAGATGTAGAGGCAGAGAAATAAGAAATTTTAGGCTGGCAACTTTTGCACAGAACAAGTTACTGTATGATGATGAACGGTCCATGACTCACGTTCATATGTTGGCACAGGAAAAGTTCATGTCCTCGGAAATATTTCTTTTGTTACTTTGCTTGTCTTATCCACAGGTTTTCATAATTTTTGACCTCTGAGTCTCCGTGACCAGTCTCCTGGTTGCTTTTGCAATGTCTTTGTTGCTGTTAATTACAAAGTAAAGATATTCAAAATTTTTGACAATTTTCTATTTTTCCATTAAAAATTAAATCTTTATTCCAAGTTTTATAGTTTTAAAATTAAAATACAATTTTCAATTCAATGTTGACTCAATCCTAAAATATGTCCGCGAGTAGGGGAAATAACTGAAGAATGCAAGTAGAATACATTTGAAAGTAGATGTCTGTGGGTGGAAAAGTGAATACAAAATTGAACGATGTTAGCAGAGGTGGGTAGATCAAAGAAATGTTTGGTCAACCACTAGTAGAAACTGTTATAAGAAAGTGAAGATTGAGATATGTTGGACATACTAGGAGAATAATGATCAAGAATCACAATGCAGGCATTGAATTAGGGGCAAGGTTTCAAGAAGAGAGGCGCTCTAGGAAACCATGAAACAGACTTTACTGAGAGGAGGCGAGAATTATCGGACTCAATTCCATAACAGAGATTGAACAGGTTTTCCATGATAGAGCGGTATGGATACATTTCTTTCAGGCATTATGAAACGTATAACAGTAAAAGAAATAATATATAAAATGACATACCAATAGCCAATAAACACTAAGAACGAATACCAAGTAACTAATACTTGCAAGTAGCAATAGTTTAAAATACTTGACAGTAATTTAAACACACGTCATTATACTGCTCCCATCCATAATCGTCGAGAATCTATCTGTTACTAAACATTCGCCGATATTCTGTTGCTGGTAATCAAAACCAAATATATCTGGCGTTGAGCTCAAGAGAGATGCAATTGCTGTTACAAAACGAGCCAAAGTTTGAAAAGATAATGAAGAAATAATACGCAGAAAATTTCCATTTAAAAAATACACAAATGTAAGAAATTAATTTAATTTTTTTTAAACTCACTTTTGATACAGAGGTGCCGTGGGAATTTATTTCAAGATCAAGGTAGTCGTGGTTGAATGTTTATAATCCTAGGCTAACTACGCAGTTACAGTGTTGTTTTTATTTTAGTTTGTCAAAGGCAGCAAAAGTAGCTGTGAATGCATAGTAATGAGGAAAAAATTACACTAGCTCTGCCGTCGAGCAAGTCGGAATAAGCAGTAAATAGCTGCTATAGTATCACACTCGATTTGTTTTCTTAGTTTGAACTAGGTCACAAAATAATGAACACTCAACATGAAATCATCTTTTACAAATGCGATACAATAATGTATGAATAATGTATGAATCACTGGAATGTGTGTGACATCTCGATTAATTATGCATTACGAAATGTATTATAGACAAAAACCAATAGTAGATATTTGATGAAGAAATAGATAATCTGATTAATACATAACAAATACATGCGCTTGGCTAATGTAAGATTCATAATGTTTCCATGTAGTTTCACATTCATATCAAGGCAGCGTATACTTAACAGTTTAAGTTGCCGTTAATGATCCATTTGTTTGTTAAGCAGTGACCACACTACAAAACCAATGATAAAGTTAGACACTGGACGTGCACAAGAGAGAGCAGGTTGGGTTCTGTTGACGCTTGCAGACAATCACAGGACAAGAAGCATGATGGACTAAGTAGTCGCTCACTGAACCCACAAGTGACCGATGTAATGTGCTCCTTCCATGGCTACCAACCACGATCATCTCTGCATTCTCTTCTTCAGCTGCTCTCAAGATTCCATCCTCTGGTTTGAGAGCCATCACATTCTCACTTTCCTTCAAGCTGTAGAAACGGAAAACAAACAATTAAAACATGTTTGAATTAGAAACACAGTATAAAACCCATTTCTTTTGAATTAGTCCAGCTCAGTGCTGTCCAACGTTTTTATATATCGGGGCGCATCTGACTAAGATCTATGGAGGCGCGGGACACCGTGTGACATTTACATTTATAAAACTACTACCAATAATAATAATGACAGAAAACAATATAAATAATAACATTAAAATTTATAAAACTACTACCAATAATAATAATGATAACAGAAAACAATATAAATAATAACATTAAAATTTATAAAACTACTACCAATAATAATAATGACAGAAAACAATATAAATAATAACATTAACAAAAATAATAACAGATGTTAAGTTAATCCTGACTACAATGTTACTATTTTTAAATATTGTGCATTCGAAAAACTGAATCATACTGTTAATCAGAAGTTGGGTTTTTTTTTCCATTAAATTCTGATTAAAGTAAATGACGGAGGAGTAAAATAGGGCGCCGTGGATGTATCACATGGTCGCCATGGCGCCCGCATGCGCCGCGTTATCAGCGCTGGTCTAGATCACTGACATTATAAACTTTTAGTCACAGATAATAGAAACACAGAATGTAATTTGGTAACAGAGAGTGCAAAACAACATTGGATTATGTATTTATCTATATGCAAACAAAGACACCAACTAAAACGTTAATTATAGCTATAAACAGTCTTCTTTTTTCGGGCTCAGGTTTTGTCATGCTTGATCCCTGGTTCATCTAACGGAATACATGCGCTCACTGTGCTCATTTTGTCATGCTTGATCACGCTGGTTCATCTAACGGAACGCACTGCGGCTCACTGTGCTCAATTTTGTGGCCCGTGGAGATAAAACTAATAAGAAGAGTACAATTGAAACTGTGGCGTCTGTGGCTAGGGGATAGTGACTCGGTCTATTAACCCGACGTTCTGAGTTCGAATCACGCTGCGGACAGTTTGGTTGCAAATTGTTTGCGTGGATTTTAACAAAGGACAATGGCACCACCCGTTCAGAAAGCAATGGCAAACTACTGAACGTAATAATGCCTAGAAAAATCACAAACAGCGTTAAAAGCTGGGGTTGATTCGCAAAAGTCCTGTAAAGGATATGCAATTAACAACAATTGAAACTATAAATATGCTACTGCGGGAACTACTAGACAGACAAAGAGGGGAATCTGCAAAGAAAATGGAAAAAGGAGAGGCCCTAAACAGACCTGGAAAATGAGTCTTCTTGAAGAACTGAAGAATGTCGGATTGCCCTGGGAAGCCATAAAGAAAATGGACAGAGACCAGGGAAAGTGAAAGACACCTGTTGTGGTCCTCTACTTAAACTAGGAGCCAAGAGTAGCACAAGAAATATCTTTATTTTATTTCGGTGTATCTTTAGTGTGTGTAGCAAAGCTATTATTGTAAAAAAGCAAGCCTCCCAAAAAAAAAAGATTGTATTTTTACCTGCTACAGTTTTCACCGTTATAATTTGTGTTCATGAAAATGGTTAACATCTGGAAATATTTGCGATTTATAGTTAACTTATTACGATCAGTCAAAGGTTCTCAAAACTAAATATGGGGTCCTTGTTTGGACTTGTCTATGGAAAACAGTCCCTAGTGATTCTAACGTTGAAACAGCAAGTGCTAGATCATCAAGCTTGTCGTTTAGGAAGAAGTCCAGAGTTTTGGTCCAGGTGGCAACCAGTTTCACTCTTTCTTTCCAAGTTGTAACTAATTGGAGTGATGTCGGGACCATATCTCTGTATGGGCGTATTTGTGGCTAAGTGGTTACGCCCTTGCCTTGCGTTCCAAAGGTCGTTAGTTCGAATCCGGACGGCGCCGTTCTGTTGAAGAGTCCATTTTTTCCAGAGACTCCTAGATGTGTTGCCGGAGCTACGGAGTTCGTGCTCGGTGCAATACTCTCTGTGTGTGGTTGGTCATTTCTGCGAGAGGGACTGGGCCATATAGGGTAACACCGGTGAAACAAATTTTCAGCCCACCCTCTTATATTTATATATATATATATATATATATAGTACAATAACAATTTTCAGGCGTAGACACATACCACCAGTCGTGACGTCTATATCCGGTCTAATGAACTCACCCCAAGATGCATGAGCCTTCTAGCAAATCTCTCAAGAACAGTTTTTATCTGTCTCTTTTCCTCCTCGGATATAACCATCATGATGTCACGGTTCAGTGAGTAAACAGCTGGAAGAAGGAAATGTTAACATGTATGTGACATTGTTATGTATATAAATCTATACGCATACGTGCTCCCATGCTTATCAGTTATATGAGAACTATCACCATAACACTCCGAACATGTCCATATGTGCTCCGATCCTCGCTTCAACAAATCTAGCAGCCCAACACGACAGTTCGATGGTGATTAATCATTCTCTCGCTCTTCTCTCTCTCTCTCTCTCTCTCTCTCGATTACCGCCCAGACCGATGTACCAGTTTCCCCATAAATTCTATTCATGAGGAAATCTGATTCATGCAACCTTAGCATTTGTGTGTTTTACGTCACATCTTCAGCACCATTTGGAGCTCTGGTGCTTATCCTTCTGCGATGTGTCCGGTTTCAGCCAGCGTTTACTCGTTTGCTCTCCGTTCTGTAGCCATCTAGTGTTTTTTACGGTGTAGGGTAGCTAGCCCAACCTCCTTAGTCGCCTCTTACGACATGCGTGAAAGGTAACAGTGGTTCTTTTCTTTTCACCTCCCAATATGGGCCGGTAACCACTCAGGCGCTCATTAATCATTCTTTATTTTTGTTTGTTTTATCGTTTTTTCCGAGCTGCACCAATATCTACACCGATTTCTATCAATCTGGACGGCGACTGGGATTCACAACCCTGAAACTCATATGTTCTGAAGAATCTGTGACGTAGTGGTTAGATACTCGCTTCTCGTTCTAAAGCAGTGGCTCTCAACTTGTAGGTCACGATTCCTTTGGGTGTCGAACGATCATTTCCCAGGTGTCGTCTAAGAACATAGGAAACATATATTTATCATAATTAGAAATCAATATTTCACAATATGGAATTACATATTGTTTTTGTGATTTATCACTATGCTTTGATTGTGTTTTAATTTCTAACAATGAAAATACATCCTGCATATCAGATATTTACATTACGATTCATAACAGTAGCATAATTGCTGTTATAAAGTAGCAATGAAAATAATTTTATGTTTGGGGTTACAACAACATGAGAGCTGTATTAAAGGGTCGTGGCATTAGGAAGGTTGAGAACCACTGTTCTAAAGGTACTCGATTCGCTCCCTCATGGAGCCATCTAGATATTTTTCACAGATCCCTGATCTTAGTGTAGGTGAGATCGAGTTCTAGTCCTATCAAAGACGAGCGATAAACGTAGGTACTGTGTTCAATTTGAACACGTAAAGAACCCTTGGCAGTTCAAAATCGAGAAGAGCAAGCTGGAAATCAGCTGCCCGGGCAAAATTCATTAGAAAAGTTTTTTTAATAAAACTACTTCAGCATTTCTGTACCATCTTTAAAATTACATAGGGGACCCTTTCCGGTGCTAAGGAGTTCGTGCACGGTCGATGAGATCTTCATGTGTAAGAAAGATATCGGAGCCCATTTTGTAACTCACCGAAGTGCAATGATGATGGTCCTATCAATTAATCAATCAATTTCGATCCATCAATTTCGATCCCAATGATGAACACTCCTCCATTTTGATGTGCACAGCTACATGTTTACACGTACATAAATACATACACAAATAATACATATACTCCGTTTCTCGTTGAGCGATCGGATATTTTCTAGTGACACCTGATCACAATATATGTGAGATCGAGGTCCTAGTCATATCGGAGACGGATGATAAAACGCATATCCAGTGTTCAAGTTGAGCACGTAATAGAACACATACCAGTTGCAAATGTCTAAGAAAATGCTGCAAAGTCTCTGCCCAGACAAAATTCATTTAAAATATTAAAATAAAATTCTGATAAAAACGTTCACAATCTTGTTTGAAAATTGCAATCACTCAATCGAACATTGATATTTGTTAAACAATTAACAAGTTCGATTAATCACGCTATATTAGATTTCTACTTCCCGTTTCCATGTTTCCATGACACCTAGTGACACACATGAATCACAGACACTCATACACATACATCAACAACATACTATTTTCCCATTTTGAAGCTCGTAAAAGGCCATGTCCTTCAGGCACATACACCAGTACCGCCTGGTCTCCGTCTTTGTAAATATGCTTGCTGTACCCTACATAAAACACATACAACACACAATGAAATCAGATGAGATAAAGTTATACTATAAAAACATAAAATAAAGAATTACAACGATAACACAGAATACAACAAAATGAAGTTGTAATATTCTTCTATCTTCTTTTGTCGTCATACTGTTGCCAGGTTGTTGTCTAGTGTCGTGGTTTTCTGGGGTTTTTTTGTCTTGCGTTGCTCTTGTGTGATAGTGATTTTGGCGTTTTGACATGATTCTGCAATCTAATCTATCCATCATGTGATAGTGATTTTGGCTTTTTTTGTAGGATTCTGCAATCTAATCTATATATCTTGTGATAGTGATTTTGGCTTTTTTTGTAGGATTCTGCAATTTAATCTATCCATCTTGTGATAGTGATTTTGGCTTTTTTTTGTAGGATTCTGCAATCTAATCTATCCATCTTGTGATGTGATTTTGGCTTTTGTAGATTCTGCAATCTAATCTATCCATCTTGTGATAGTGATTTTGGCTTTTTTTGTAGGATTCTGCAATCTAATCTATATATCTTGTGATAGTGATTTTGGCTTTTTTTGTAGGATTCTGCAATCTAATCTATCCATCTTGTGATAGTGCTTTTGGCTTTTTTTGTAGGATTCTGCAATCTAATCTATATATATCTTGTGATAGTGATTTTGGCTTTTTTTGTAGGATTCTGCAATGCAATCTATCCATCTTTTTCGTGGTCTACCTCTCACACTTTACGTGCTTAGAGTATAATAGGTTGTGAGAAATTTAATTAATCTGCCAAAAGAACTTCAACAATGTTACATTCCATACATTCAAATATCAGAAGGAATGTGGTGTTAGGAGGACAAATTAGAGTTTATACTGTGTAATTCAACATTTTCAATATCACATGGTTGTAGAACAGACATCAATGAACACATCGTCAACAAGAAGCGTGAAAGTAAACAAACTTTGCCATCATCGTCCAATAAATGACATCATTTTAAACCAACATTAGAAGTGTAGAAGAAATGCACTTTTACATATCACACCAACAAATAATAAAAAGGATAATTCGTTCCTATGCCCAATTTTTTTTTTAAAATTATTTTATATCGCTAATGGGTGTCCTGGTTGTTTATTTCAAAAAATCTGGTCAAGCCTGCAGAAAAGTAAATAGAATTCAGTGATTGTCGCAATTTTCTTTCCCTTCCGGTCTAATCATATTTAGTCACTAAGTTCAGGCGTCGCCTACGCTACGATATATCTAACGTAGGCCGCGGTTCAGGCTATAATGAAGGCAAATGGCAGCGTGTAAACACTATACATCGTATGGAATGTAGCATATGTTCCGGATATTGGTAATCCTGTACCAGGGACACATGCTCGCAGCGGGGTGCAAGAGATTAAGACAGCTATTAGTATTTGCGACCTTAATCTGAAGATATGTTCAAAACTCAACAGTGCATCAACAACTTCCCCGCCTTCATTTATGCGACAGTATATGGCTAAATATTAATTACATTCTTGGTAGAAATAGAGCCCTTATTGTTTGTGTTAATCATATATAACATTGCAGAATGAAACACCACCTACGAAACAC
>JADZMA010001054.1:0-25912 GCA_020796225.1 Arion vulgaris
AAAAAAAAAAACCCAAATTTTTTTAAAACAATTGATTTTAAAGGATCGTTAACGAGGACAGAGCACGAATGGGAATGCGTAATTGCCATTGACGTCGACCCATAAATAACATAACATAAATAAATAACATAACATAACATAACTACATAACATAACATAAGGTGTATAACTGCTGATCATCATCATCAAATTGTTGTCCTGAGCAGAACTGCCACTACAACAGTCCTCGGAATTTCTTTTCTTAGGCGATGTTCTGCCTCTTTATCCGTCGTTAAACCTGTCAGTTACATCCGAATACATCTTGTCCATGGTCTTCCTTCTTCTTCTCTTTCCGGTATGAGTCCTTCCATGATGTTCTTCTCCAGCCCTTCATATCTTTTAATAGCCAGTACACCTGACACTGTCCCCAATAGGTGAATGACGTCTTTTAGCCTGATACTGTCACAAAATATAGAACAACATTCACAAACTTACCTTTGGCTATGTTTGAAGGATTATTGTTCTATTCTTTAAGGGTAATCTAGATAAGGCTTCATTATATGTTTTCTGTGACAACCCAGACCTGAAGGCCACCCAAGAACAACAAACCTTTTATAAATTACAAAGATATTTTATTACGATATTGTCATAAATTCTTCTAGAAATCATACATTGAAAGGAAATTTGTTAGAATCAATCAATTTTAAAGTAATCGATTCTCTCTCATATGTACTAATCATGTCAATCTGTAAGTCTTACAGCGATCTCATACTTCAGGAATTCTGTATTCTCCCTCAAAAATCTGAAATTTTGTACTCATGTTCTCCATTTGTTCTCCTACTATGGTTCCGTGGCTCGTTTGATTAAACACCCCTCTCATCTGCCTCAGGAAACCAGTTCACTTGTAACGGTAACCCCAAACTGCTTAAATCGCTTGATTGATTCAAGATCTGTTTTAGTGTCTTCATCCAACAGACAGTTGCAAAGAGCCCAAAAGAACCCCCCTTATCCATCTTCAATTCCCAACAATCGATGCTGTTGATGCGCATGTCCTTCCTCTTACCGTAAACACCGCATGCCCAGGAAAGTTCCCGTGGCCTCTTTGAGATTAGAAACTGCTGTGCGACACCCACTGATCGAAACCTGCCCTCTGGATAAGGGAGACAAGCACGTTTACAATTTTTAAAAATCTTACTCGCCTGGACTAAAAAAATTAATTGTCAGCCCAAATGATGGATTCAGGATAACATGATACATTTCAAATAAAAATTGAAACGCTAACGCGGTCCCTGTTTATAGAGCTAAAATGTGGTCCCAAGGCAAGTGATTAAGACGTTTGCCGTTGTTCTAGGTTGGGAGTCCAAACCTACGAATCACAGGTAATTATTTAGTCCTTGAGTTGCGGGAACTACTGAGTTCGCGTTTTGTGCAACACTTTCAGGCAGGCGGATACAATTTCTTGCGACAGACGGATCTATGGGAACCAGTCATTAATCAACCTCGCCTTTTTCCTTTTATTCTTAGAAACTATGCATGCAAAAAACCAGACAAAACAATGCTGAAATTATGATCTTTTTGGGGATTAATTTATTGATAGATTGTATCATCATTTGTATTCGGTGAATAACCATGTACTATGTGAAAGCACTTTCTCTTCTACACAAGACGATTCAGCAAGAACTACGTAGTATAGGCAATACCAAATTTTAATTTTGAAGATGGTTAAACTTTTCTCAAAATTGTATTTAACCTTGTAAATAAACCCCTTTGCATCGAAGTGAAACATTTAAAAAAAAGCAAATTAAAAAGTTTATATTTGTAAAAAATAAAAGCTCTAAAGGAAGCATTATATTAGGGGTCATGGTAGTGGAGAGCCCGGGTTGTGTCGTTGAAGGTGGTGGTTCAAACAGAAGAGACACTGACATTTTTCCTGAGAACCTAGGATTGTTGATGAAGCAGGAAAAAAGAAACAGAAATCTCTACCGCCCTAAAATCGGAACGAACACTTATCGGCATTATAAGAAGCTGGATGCAATGCTAACCTTCTCTCCCCACCAGAGAGACCTGATCAGAGGCGTTTCTATTTTGGTATGCTGCATGCTTTAAACCCAGTTCAGAAATGACTAAATCAACCTTTAAAAAAATATAGCAACTGCTGCAAAGATTTTCCACAGTTTGTCAGCTAAATATCCATGTAAAAAATAATAGTAAAATATGAAATATATATATATATATAATATATATAAATATAACAATAAAATTAATATTCTCTTTTACGCATTGGCCATGGGACTAATAAATACATCCCATTATCTCTGCTTTTGACGTATTGTATTAAGTTCAGCTGTATCATCCTTTCATTTCATGTTCTACAGTTTTCGTAAGGTCAAAAGGTCCCCCTCGTTTTTGCCCTCTGTGTCCATTTCAGTGCAATTTTCGTGACAGAAATAGTCTCTATTCTTAACACGTGTTCGATCCAACACCAGCGTTACTTATGGATGATGGTGAATTTTTAATATATATCATTTTCGCTGACAATATCCTTAGTCCCACAGTGAGACTACACTGAAAATGATTAATCAATAATTTGTCAACGGCATGTGACCTATTTTCTCTGACTATAAGTGTCTCCAAAACAGTTGTTTTATGTCAGGAGGTAACACATAATATCACTTTAAATGGTAACCATTAACACCAGTTTAAAAATTCTGCTATCTTGTCCATGGTCCCCTAGCCTTTCTCGATGAAGAAATCAACGCTCGTATGGGGAGGCAGCTACTACATTGGGCATACTATCAAAGCAAGCGTGGACAACACAAAACTGACATTAAAGAAGATTCAAATATATCGACCCCGTATAATTAGTTCTTACTATATGGCTCAGAAACATGGAGCCCAAATTTGGGGTGTAAATAATGAAACTTTTTCCCTGCCACAGCATGTCGTAAGAGGCGACTAAGGAGGTTATTGCAAATCGGATACGTGTCCGCTAGTGAATCTAACCGAAACAAATGCTTGCAGAAAACGGATGCCAGGTCGAAAGCGCATAAGGGTGCAACGGACCTCACAATGAGGAATATGGTAACGGATTCTACGGTCCAATTTTCCCTCCAGTTTACCACGCAGTAAGAATGCGACCTCCCATCAGAGGAGGCAAAACTTACTGCTGGAAGAGGTCGCCCAAACGAAGAAGCAGAAATCATGGTTGTCACCAAGCTCATGACAGTGATCCATCAATAATCTTCTTCGAACGCTTAATATCGACCACTTGTTAACCACTCTTTTGATTTGTGTGTATCTGAGCCAAGAGCGATGTGTTTGCCAGTTATGCCCTATAGGTCAACACATCCCAATTCTGGACGCTTCTTATTTACTAGGGTAGCTTCCTAGGCTCCTTCTCATTCGCCCCCTCTACAGCCTTGTAGGTCACAGTGTTACTATTCTTTCTCCCTTGTCCCCCTGCAACACAGAGCGGTAACGGGAAGTTAATATATATATATATATATATATATATTATATATATATATATATATAAATTTAGAGCTAGAGAGATGGAGGATAACAAGTCTAACTAGTTACAAAGAGATCAACCCTATTTTGGAATCATCTCTGCCGTGAATGTCCTTGGCAGTTTGGGGCTGGGCAACAAACATAAGAGTTCTCTGGTAGTGAAAAGCCAATGATTTTGGTCGTCCTGTCGAACATAGCCTGAACACCTTTCAATTGCAGCCTTAGCAAACCCGTTGAGTTGAGATAGACATCGCCTTTTACAGATCCAGTAGACGTTCTGCAAGCTAGTACATCCAACAGAGACGTTTTACCGCTTCCTGTGTGAGCATAAAATGTTTTACAGCTTCTTAACTTAGTGCAATGACTGATTGTGATGTTCTGCTTGTATATTTGAGACGAGACAATATCATACACACTATGCATACACATATAATAAACATGCATATATGAACTAAAAAGGTAAAAAAATATATGGAAGGAACTGACATAAGAACAAAAATCACGTGTTTAAGAGCCTACGTTTTTCCCTTGGCAACATATGGTTGTGAGATATGGAACATTGACAAAGCGGCAGAAAGATCTTTAAATGTCTTTGAATGCAAATGTTACAAAATATACTTAGAATATAAATGAAGAGAAAAGAACAAACGCTTCTGTTCTGCAACAGCTTGATATTAAAGAGGTTATCTTTACAAAGCAAAAAAACAAGGACAATTAAATATTTGGACACATCAACGACATGAGTGCCTGAGAAATTGTTTTTGGGAATGGTGTCTGGAAGAAGAACGAGGGGAAGGCCTGGGAAGGCGATGGGTGCAGGATCTCATGACGATCTGAAGGACTGCTGCTGACGCCGGCAAACTTGCTAAGAAAAGAGTTTTCGAAATGCTGCATGGAAAGTTCCGGAAGGGACAAGCTCTTGAGGATGATAAACATATCATTCAAGTAGATTCAAGTTTATTGTAGTTGAGAACACTGAGTTTTTTGTAAGAACCTCAGAAACTCTTGTTCTCCCCCTTCTCTTCAGAGCAATGTTTTCTCGACATGATTCCCCCCTTTCTCTACGCAAAAAGATACGCCATCTTTTAAAGGGTATAGAAACAGCACGACCTTGCAGCTGCATAATTTTATGGATCGTCTGAAACTGCACAGAACGACGATGCATCCGATTATAAAACGTTCAGGCAGCAAATGTTACAGTTCACCTCAGAATTTTTAGAAAACAGAAGTATGGAGGTGCAGGTAGTTACAGAGGCGCTGAAGTGGATGACATATCATAACTACGCTTGTGTTTTCATACTCAGTGATAACAAACATGATTCGTAATTTGGGAAACAGGAAGGAGAGACACAATCATCGGAGGTACCAGTACAGACTGGAATAAGAGGAATCCTTCTTTTATCCCTGTACGTGGATTCTGGATAATCAACGCTGATAGATTGGCGGGAAATTTCCCCAAAGGCTACGATATAAGAATGAACTGCAATGGACCGAAATAATATTCTTAACGCATTGAAGATAGTCTTTCCGAACAGAGGAGTTTTGGGTTTTGAACCCACAATTGCTGACCAGATTGAAAAAAATTTTCGATATTCTACAGCCCAAAAACAACGACATACCAAATATTCAAAATGTTAATTAATCATCATCAAACTGTCATGTTCTGTTGCTAGACCTTGCTGAATTTGTTGAAGCAGGGATCGGGGTACCAATGTACATATTCATATCTATGATGATCTCTCTCTTTGCCTTATTAACTTGGATTGGGATGGGCCCCTCAACCAACTCATGCCAAGTTTTCCATCCAGCTTCTCCTGCAGCTCCTCCAGCTCTTCTTTTATTGTTGATCTCTGCCTCACTCTCGTCCCCCATGTATTTCTCTGTCCCATCTTTCCTGTCCTGCGGGTTCCGGGAAAGTAGCCTTCTTTTATATTCATCTATGATACAGTTTCGATAATTTATTATTGAATGTGAAACTGTCCCAAAGTAGCATTAAAGTAATTTGTGAGAAAACAAGTTTGTTTTGAATCACAAGGCCAAACAGAACATGATAGACGTTCATTAATGCCTCATCTATCATGAAAACAGACATATGATAAAAATAAAACAGAAAGCAACAATATAACCCCTAGAAAAAAAGCAAACAGTGAATAAATTAGAACAAGTACGACCGGGGTTGCCAGCCTAAGGGGCAAAGAATAGTACACGCGACCCACATGGTTATTGGTTACTAAACTGACGTCATTGCACTCCGGGCAGACCCATAGAGTGCTCACTTCCAAAAGATATCAAAGGGTATGCATATGGTTATCGTGGCTCGCTGTTTAAAACCCCCTCTCACTCTGCCTCTCGACATCCAGTTCGACTTGAAAAACGGGTAACCCCAAACTCCCTAAATTGGGCTGATCGATTCAACATCGATTTTAGTGTCTCATCCAACAGACAGTCGCGAAGAGACCGAAGAATATCCCCTTATCCATCTTTTTCCCCAACAGCCCATGCTGTTGATGCAAGCCTGTCCGCTCTCTCATTACCGTAAACCCCCGCATGAAAGGGCAGTATATCCACGCCTTCAAAGGGTTAGAAACTTTATAGACGACTTCCACTCATACGAAACCTGCCTTCTGGATCTTGGGAAACTCGACTGGGGAGGCAGATACAACAAATGCCCCAGTAAATAAAGTCCAGAGCCCAATGGAGGACAGCAGAAAACCTCAACCTCCATCCTCATCCCAAAGTAGTTGTCCTGTATGCCCTCTGCCTGAAAACAACTACATGCGCATTAGTAAGAAACCAAGCCGGACTTTCACCACGTTGAACCGACCCATCGGTATATAAAAATCATCATCCACATTATCTTCTATCAGCTGCTTACTGAGATCGCTTTCATTTTGCCCCAATCTTTACATTCTCTTTCGATAATGATATCGTTGAATAGTGGTCATGCTACCATCTGTTGGGATCCATTCTTCCCCTTTTGGTAGGTTTCCCCGTAGTCATCTCCAATTGTTCTCTCAGCCTGGGCCATCCACGACATCCACGCTTGATTCTCGTACCTTAACATCATCAACGTTCTTGAAGTGGATGTCTCATCGCAGAACCCAATATGCCTACATGGAAAAAAGTAAGAGACGACCGGGGTGGGAGCTAGGGAAATACCTAGTAAATAAAAATCGTCCAGAAATCGGATATCCTGGTCTCTTGTGGGAGCATACTGAACGCCTACAATCGATCTAGGCAAAAATCACATACAAATCACAAAGTGGTGTAACAATGTCTGAAATGGAACGCTCGAAGAAGAAGTTCATTTTCTGAAAGTACAATATTTATGAGTACACTTTGGTGAAGTCTAAAATATACGAACCTGATCCCATATGCCATTAGTTTCACTACTTGCGTGAAACTGATGTTTTGAAGGATGCGTGTCGTTTCTTCACCTCTGCACTCCCATGGCATTTTGGAAATCCATCAAAAATGTACATTTTTGTGCTATTTTAACGGGTCAAAACTTTAGGGACAACATCTAGCGGCTGGTTTAGAAGCTGGTACTAAGCAAGATCACCCCACCTTCAGGTGACCATGGAAACAGACAGAAAGCATGTCTGGCTAAGTGGTTACAGATTGAGGGAGAGCTACTCTGGTAGAAGTAGTGGTGCAGAGAGTTACGTTTGATGAGATAGGCTGCAAACAGACAAAAAGAATCATGAAGTAACTATTTCTCCCGTCTCCCCGGCCGATGGGAAAAGCTGAATTAATAAAAATAAAAAGACAAGGCACGTCCCCTCGAAACAATGGTCACATTCAATTTGCCAGCTCTAAGCAAGAATCGTCAAAAAGATGCAACGTGTCGTGACAACACCAGGGACGATTGCAGAAAAACTTCATATCAGAGGTCGAGCGCAGATACATTTATTAGGTAAGTTTGGCCAAGCGCACATCCTAAAGTTCTAGGGTCTAGCGAAATTGCCCTTCCTGGGACAACCAAGCAAGATACTATTGCATTAAAAATTTAAACATCCCTGGAATAACTGGGGTGGGTGATGTTGGGAGCGCAAAATTTCAATTGCGTTGCTACCGCGAATGAAACGACCGTCTAAAATATCTGTGCGCGCTCCAGTCCAATGTTTTCCTGGGACAGGGAAAATGCAGGTAAACATTGCAATTGTCAGTGCCGACAGCGACCGAAAAGGTGAGAATACTCCTTTTAGAAATAAACTCACCGTGGAAAAAAAGTAATGCCGATAATGGGAGGGTTGACCGATACAAACTCAAACATTACAGATCACCCTACTGTAAGATGACGTCCAAATGGCAACCTTCCTTCCGCCCCACAGTTTAGACAATGCTCCCCGAAATAAAAAGCTGACAAGAAATCGGATGTGCGGGCCAAAACTGACACAACCAAATCGCTCTAAGCTCAGATCACATACAAACCACAAAGAGTGGTTTAATAAGTGATGGATATGGAGTGTCAAAAGAAGAAGAAGAAAGAAGTACTATCGATATCTATTTCCAATCTTGTATTAATCTTAACGATACCTATATTAAGATCTTGTATTAATCTTAACGATACCTATATTCCAATCTTGTATTAATCTTAACGATACCTATATTCCAATCTTGCATTAATCTTAACGATACCTATATTCCAATCTTGTTTTAAATCTTAACGATACTATATTCCAATCTTGTATTAATCTTAACGATACCTATATTCCAATCTTGTATTAATCTTAACGATACCTATATTCCAATCTCGTATTAATCTTAACGATATCTATATTCCAATCTTGTATTAATCTTAACATACCTATTTTCCCAATCTTGTATTAATCTTAACGATACCTATATTCCAATCTTGTATTAATTTTACGATACCTATATTCCAATCTTGTATTAATCTCGATACCTATATTCCAATCTTGTATTAATCTTAAAAATACCTATATTCCAATCTTGTATTTAATCCTAACATATTCTAGCGAGAGTTGGAAAATGACGAAAGATATAGAAAGTAGTTATGTAAATGGATGGCTACGAAAATAATGAAATAAAATAGGACGAATTCCGGAGAAGTGATGAGATCAGAAAAATGTGTGTAAACCCATAGTAAACTTCTATGGGAAGAAGGATATTTTGGGAATCCCCCGAAAGAAATTATCAAACAATACCAAAGCAGGCATTGCAGTGGAGGCAAAGTTTAAAGAAAGAGAAGACGAATTGGGGAAACACAGAAACGAAGTTTGTTGAGAGAGGCAAGAAATATCAACTCAATTCCATGGGAGAGATTGAGAAAGTTGTCCTGGACAGAGCATATGGAGAATTATTTACCCCACTATGTAAAGTATAACGCTACGAGAGATATATATATATATTTTATATATATAAAATATATGGAATGACAAACAAGACAACTTGTCATCCAACAACACAAGTTGGGCTGCAGATAAACTATGTAAAGATAAATGCTTTTTAATGGGTTTTAAAGCCGAAGGATTGACTTCATTGCTCCGGGTTTTATCCTATATGGTCGGTCCCTCTCGCAGAAATGGCACTTAATTGCCAGAGTATTACAAAGCACGAACTCCGTAGCCCCAGCAACAATCCTGGGATATAATAAATAATCGGGCCCTCCCTAGGTAGTTGATAGTAGCTCGGCCTGCTGCTGTGAGACGCCTCATAGCTCGGGTTGAACCTACTGTCCGGCATTTGTTCGAGTCCCTGGTCTTACTCAGGACGATAACGTGAGTACCTCTGAAGTCGGAGAAAATCTCCCTTTATGGGGGGGAAATACCAACATTGAGCAACGGCTGCCAGTGTAAGTAAACAATGTACGCTGCTGCCATTGTAAGAAATTAAAAAACGGATTTTCACGCAAAAATCAGTTTCAGAGATGAAACTTCGTCTGAGTTGAAAGGGGACGAAAAAAAAAAAAAAAAAAAATATGAAGACACCTTTGACAAGTAATGCAATTATTATTTTGGAATAAAATATAAATAACAGAGAATTTGACAAATTTGGTTAGCTTTTTGACTGTAAGAAAGATACTAAAAATAAATTATACTACAATTCTGTTGTCTATCCCCGGGGGGAAGATGGAATTTGTTGGCCACTCTTGCCGTTAAGGTAGAGTGGGGTTTTATTTTGCACTCTAGGGCCATCAGAAAAGAACATCAGGTGGGAAAATAATTACAATGTTAAAAAAATACAATGGATGAAATTCTCACCGTAGGTTAATAATTTGACTCCCCCAAACTTCCTGGTCTGTTGGGAGATAGTGTAGCTAAGTTTATGCAGTCAAGATCAATGGGTATCGTATCTTCGTCTCCCCCCAAAGAATATCTATCATTTGCCCCATATCGACCACTACCAGAACAACTAATCGACATATCGACTGTATTCAGATCTGTTATATTTTATATTTTATAATCCATAATGAAGAGATTATGCCCTTCACGACATTTTAAAATTGTTGTAAAGTTGTACGTTCAAACAAGAAAATCGTATATTAGAAAATCATGATATGGTTGTCCCCAAAGAAACTGGAACCACCAAATTAATATAAAAATAAATAACACAACACTGAAAAAAATCAATCTATTCAAGTATCTGGAACATTAGTAAATCAGATGGGAGATGTAAACCAGAGATTAGGAGTAGAATAGCTCAAAGAAAGCATTTTTGAAAATGAAACACACTATGCGTAAATTCACTACCATTGACACTGAAAAAACAGTACTCAGTGCTATATTAAACCCAATAATTCTGTATGGGCAATCATAGACAATGAACAAACAATCAATAAGATATTGAAGCCACAGAGATGTGGTTTAACAGAAGAATGCTGAAAATTCCATGGACATCGAAGAAAACAAAAGAGGAGGTTTTAAATCAGGCCTGCATACAAAAATATCCATATCAAAAGAATAAGAATCAGACATCAGGTTCTTTTGAGCAATATGCGGAAGCGAAAGGGTTTTGAAACATTTGGAACTACGGGGAAATGCAGGGAACGAGAGATAGGGAGAAAACAGAGTAAGAAGATGTTTGATGGCCCGACATCATGGTTCGACAAAAGATCGACGTCGAACTGTTTATATGTACCAAGCAGAGAGGTTGTTGAGACATGATTGCATAGCGACAGGCATGCATTGATTTATTGATTGTACCACTTTTTGTCTGTATTGATCTAAATATATCCCGGAAGACAAACACTGGAAAGTTATGGAACAGATTCTCAAAGACTTCACTGTACCATTTAAAAACTTTGGATAACATATAAAATGTGTGGATACAAAATATAAGTACTGCTTAAACACAGAATCCAGAGAAAAAGTGTTTGTAATTTCTTACAAATAAATAATATAATTCTAGTTGAAATATTACACTATCCAAGAGAAGAAACACAACTGTCTATAAACCATCAAGTCGAATCTATCCAAGAGAAGAAACAAAACTGTCTATAAACCATCAGGTCGAATCATCCAAAGAAGAAATAAAACTGTCCATAAACCATCAGGTCGAAACTATCCAAGGAAAAACACAACTGTCTATAAACCATCAAGTCAAATAAAAAAAATGGATCCCCCACAAAAGGAACCACGATAATTTCAAGGGTTACAATATAAATAAAACATGAATAATTTGTGTACATGCTTCTAAAAATATTAATTGACATATGTACTTATATGTCGCTACTAGAATAATCAGAACAACTAAATGAGAGCACTTGATAATACAAATGTCCGATTCAGTGTTTTCAATTGTGGTGAAGGTCCCCAACTGTAGGAGTTCTGTTTTAGGGTAGGAGGGCGTTATGATGGGTCGCTACATGACATTCACAATTCGTGGTCTTAGATAACATACGGCCCGTGGCTCAGGTAAATTCTAGGAATTAAGACCCTAGCTGTCGCGTGATCCTCGTATTCCAGTGTTGTATAAAGATTTAAATTTAGTTTTAAAGAAACACAAGGTTAAATCAAGGTTATATTATGTTCAAGTTACGTTTAAGGTAAAGAATATAAGTACACTTTTAAAATTAAATTAAAAATTTAATAAATAAAAAACCAAGGACTTATAAAGTTGAAAATTTCAGAAAACCTTACAGTGTTCTATCAAACACTTATAAAAGCCAGCCGCTCAGGAATTTTTATTTTCCCGTTTGAGCTAGTCGACCTTGTTTTTACGGAGACCATGCTAATTTATGCCTGCTTGATTGCTAGGGCAACTCTACGGACATCTGGTGGAAGAGAAGTTGTAGACGTGCACAAAACATGGAGTAACGAGAGAAACAAATTCAAAAATGTACCTAGGAAAAACAATTAATAAAAGGCGGTGGAACGGAAGCAATGGAAATCTGTTGTGGGAAACCTTTATGTATCGACGGACACGAAGATGATATAGATGTAGATTCATGTTTTAAGAAACAATATGATATAATTACATAAATAAACACTCATCTGTTATGTCCATTAAGTGTTTTTAATGTTTCAAATATAAAGTACCTAATCCCAAAATATTACGATTATTAGTGAACAATAATTGGACTGAAAAGTAGTGGATCCGTATATCATGGAAGAGAAGAGAACGAATAGATATATCCAGAAAGAGCTCAAAATGAAAGAAAACTGGCTGATGCTACAAATAAGAAAGAAAAAAATTGAGATATTTTAGACATAAAAAAGGGACGAAGGGTTGGAGACCATGGAAGGAAGCATACCGGCAAAGAAAAGAAGAGGAAGACCACGGAGAAGATGGATTGGGGTGTAACTGGTGATTTGAGCATGACTGCTGCAGCTGCCTATGGAGAGAGAAATTCCGAAGGACTAGAGTGGCTAAGTTGTGCTCAGGAAAGCTATTTGATGCTGATACACAATAAGGAACAAGGGGATATTAAATGTGTGAAAGTAGGAAGAGACGATTTAAAATATTAATTGGTCAAAAGGACGTTGATACTAACAAGGTTGAGAACCACTGATCTTAGTAAACAATGATAAGAAATATTATAACATAATAAATGACTAAAAAAATATAGTACTGTTTCTGAAATGTTGTCCTGGAACAAAATGTTTGAGTTAGTTTCTGATACATATAGAGATGCACTTTATGGATATTGTTTTGAATGTGGGATGTTCACGGGAATTAAAAGCAGCAGGGTTGCACGAGAACAACCCTCGAGGAGTTGAAGATGGATGGATGATTCTTCAGTTACTCAACAGTTGGTTGATAACACTGACATTCATGTTGAATCGATTCAGGATTCAGGAATTGGGCCTGTTTTAAATTATTTTGCTCGGTGTCGTTGTAAAAGTTGGACCTACCTTACGTTTAGTTTAATTCGCAGCTTTTACATGATGGTGGATTAGACAATGATGATGATGATGATGATAACGACGACGATGGTAATGATGTTTATGATGATCATGATGATGACAGCGATTACGACGATGATTATATTGTTGATGGCTATTAAGATGTTGAGGATGATGATGGGAACGATTATGGTGATGGTGAAATTTTCTCGTGATGTTGACAATAATGGTGCTCATGGTTGGACAACAATATGTTGATGATATTGATCATCAGTTGTATATGAAATTTTCTGATATCCCTGATCTCAATGTAGGTGAGATCGAATTCCTAGTCCTATCGAAAATGGACGATAAAGTAGGTTCATTTCATTTTGAGCACGTAAAAGAACTCTTAAGTTGAAAATCGAGAAGAGCAGGCTGGGAAAACGCTGACTATAAATTTATTTAAAAATTTAAAAAAAAAACTCCTCCCAAAAAGTCTTCACTTCTTCGAAATTGCATCGGGACCTCGCGGGGCTACTGAGTTCATGAACTGCAGCTGAAATCTTCCTGTGTAAGAAAAAGATTGGAGCACACATGGTTACTCACCAAAGTGCAATGATGATGGTCTTATCAATCAATCAATCTGACTAATGACTGTGGGGGGACGCGGGAGCCATGTGGTATTTTCAATAATAAAACTAATATAGTAATAGTAATACAGTAATATTTATAGTAACATTTATATAAATAATAACATAGGCAACATTAATCCTGATTACAAGTTACATTTGGTTTTTTATTATGCTTGAAACAATTAATCATACTTTTTTTTCAGAAAAAATTGTTTTTTTTGAAATTCTGATTAACGTTAAAGCTGGAGAAATAAAATAGGGCACAATTAATGTATCACACGGGAACCTCTTTGGGCAGCTTAACTGTGTAGTATTTATTCTAGCAACACAACGCTTGATTTCAGTTCATGCAGAGGGGTTTGAACTATATTTCAAACACCACCTAATTCTCCTGTCATACCCGGGTTCCCAATGGCGCTCTAGAAAAGCCCTATCCATTTTCTACAGAGAACAGATAACTTGTGCCGTAGTCTGTATGCTCGTTCATTTCCCTTCACTTTATATATCCGTATGCGAAAAGGAAGATGGATCTAGAGTTCTGTGTAAAACCAGACCTCAACCACTATCTGCCACACGCCATCCGAAACTTCTACATTCACTTTGTGTCACTAATAATTTAGACAAGGATGGTGATCTACGTCTACAACGCCCGACTGCCCAGCGTGTTCGTAGCGCGTTGAACGACCGGTGACAAGTTCACTGTGAGTGCGGTTCAATTCGCGGGCTGGAGAAAAGCCCACAGGTTCTCCAGATTTAGGTGATCGTGGCACCGAACCGAAGGGTTACGATGTCCATAGCACTGGGGGCAAGAGCCGAAAGCTCAAATGCTTCTGGATCTCCCCAGTCTACAACCAGATCATTGCCTTGGTTGTTTATATCTATAGGATTTCTCTTGTGGTAATAGCAAGCACTGCCTCTTTCCTAACAACTCTCCCCCCACACTGATCTACGAGACTAGAGCTACACACAAAAAAATAATCCCATCCGTGTAAAACTAATGTCAGCTTATGTTGAATTCTCGCTGACGATACATGCACTCCGTGACGGCTCTCATTAAGGACCAGTGGGCCCGTCCAGAAAAAAAATTGATAAGAAAGTTTGACATACTTTGAGGCCCGCTCAATTCACGGTAAGACCAAGATTGAAAAAAATCTTCTATAGGCACTCATATCTTTGATGTGTCCTAAATATTAAATTGTCCTTGATTTTATGTTCTTTAATAGCCAACTCTCTATAATATCAAGTTGTTGCAGAACAGAAGGGGCTTGTTTTTTCTCGAAAGGGGGAAAAATTTCATGGAATAGACAAATAATAGTAAATACTCCAAACCATGATTTTCTGAAAACTTCTTCTTTGCGTTCCCGGCCTAACTGATGAACCCTTTTCATGAATTTTGCTGTTGTTTTTAGGGACTCCATTCCTCGTCAGCTTTTTGCGAAGCTCTGGTTTTGTGATGACTCGTTCCTTATACGTCTAACGTTGACAGTCTTAGAAGTTCTGGTCATGTCTGCCACTTTGCAGGGGACAAGGTGTTGTTGCCAATTTTAAATTTATGGAACATGTGGGCTCTGGGGCTTGTTGTGGGCCCGGGACGGAGGCGAAATAGGGGACTTGTTCACTGCGGAGAGACCATAGTATCCGTCACTGTCTGTGTACTAAGGTGGTCTTTTTTCCCATTTGTTTATGGGGGAACCGATGGTTGTTTTTACTTCTCTAACCGATCCGAGATCAGTCTAAGGGGCGCCCGCCCTCTTTGGCTAGCTTGTCGGCCGCTTCGTTTCCCTAATGTTGCAGTGGACGGTATCCACTGGATGACGGTGCGTTTGAGTGAACTCGTTAGTTCAGCGAGGGGCGTTTTGAGCTCATTCATCTCAGTTTTGCAACGCATTTTGAGTGCCGTGATGACCGATAGAGCATCGTGAATATCACGACCTTGTTGCGTGTAGTGTTTCTTCTCTCCAAGATCATTTCTGCCGCCTCTTTGATTGCCTCTGTCTCTGCTCGGTAGTTATTCGAGTATTTGCCTGTGGCGATCGCTTTCTTGACCGTGTCTTTCTTTGAGATTTTAAGCACTATTCCTCCTCCCATCCTTTTGCGTTATTTGCCGATCCGTCCGTGTAGACGTGCGTCCACTCATTTCAGGGTACTCTGATTCATGTGTGCTCTTCTGCTGCAGTTTTTTTGTCGGGTTTGTTTGGTCCCTTTTTTTCAGTATGCCTGGGATTGATTCCCTTAGTTCTGGCATTTTTGTTTTCCATGGCGGACACTTGTCGATTGCCGGGATTGGTTTGGCTGTGCATTTGGAAAGGACTGGATGGTCTATGGTCAGTGCCCTTTGGGGATTCTAACGAAGTTAGATCTCTGTATTCTCCACTTTCCGAATTCATACATTCTTTCTTGCATTGGATGAGATTCGAGCCGTTTGAGTTTTCCCAAGTACTACTACTTTTGTCCCTTCGATCAGTCATTGGTTGGATGCCGGTGATTGTCTCCATCGCCTTGATGGGCGGACTATGGCTCCAGTGATGATGCGTAAGGCCGGTTCTGACTATTGCTCACTTTTGCAAATTGCTTGTTAGTGCATTCTCCACGCTACCATACCGTACTCTAGGGTCGGTGCACTCTACCAGAGTAAAGTGCCTTGAGAATTCTGGTGTTTGCTCCCCATGTGGAACCTGCGAGTTTACGCATCATTGTTAGCCTATGCCTGCTTTTGCCGTAGCATTTTCGATCTGGGTGCACAATCAGTTCTGTCGAGTGTGACTCCTAGGACGTTGGGTTTTGCTCTCCCGGAAGGTTCTGCCCATTGACTTTAGCGTATCTTGTAATCCTTGTTGTTCTGGGAGAACACAGTGTAAGTGGTCTTTGAAGGGTTTATTTTCATATTCCACTTTGCTGACCACACTTCAAGGTTATTTAACGTAGCTTGCAGTCGATTTTCTGCTGTGGGCATTGACTCTTCTCGCCCATATTGCCAAGTCGTCGGATAGCATGGCAGAGTGAACTCGTTCTGGGAGGCATGTTGCATGTCATTGACGAAAACTAGAAAGAGAGTCGGTGAGAGCACCTCCGGGGACTCTTGGGCCAGTGTGGCCTTCATGCTTTTGTACCCTGAACTGAACTCTGCTGTTCTGTTCTCTAGGTATCTATCAAGCCAATTGTACATTCTTCCCTTTACGCCGAGGGTGAGGGGTTTCAGCCTTGCCCTTCTTTCCCGACTGTGTCAATTTCCTTTCCATATCTACCAAAACGCCAGTGTCTGTTTCTTTTTTTAAAAACCCTCCTCGATTTCCTGGACAATGCTGCTATTGATCCCTTGGTTTTTATCTCCGGAAGCCCCCTTGTTACAATAGCTTTTCTTTCAAGTGCCCAAAATAACCGTTTGTTCACCATGCTTTCCCTGCTTTTCCCGTGCAGCTTAGGAGGCTTATTGGTCTGTAACTCGCTGGGTCGAGTTTATTTTGCCTGGTTTTAGGATGGGTACCATGATTGCTTCTTTCCATTCTGTGGTATATCCTGTTCTCCACGACATTTGAGAACGGACAGTAAGCCCTTTGCTCTGTTTCCCAGTTTTTAAGCATCTCATTGGTGATCCCATCTTTTCCTGGCGACTTTCTGAGTTTTAGTACCCTAAAGCCCTTCCAGCTCGTTACTGGTGAATGTGTCCGTTAGGGGACTATCTCTTTTGGCCGCCCCTTTGGGGGCC
Organism: Arion vulgaris; assembly: GCA_020796225.1. NCBI lineage: Eukaryota > Metazoa > Mollusca > Gastropoda > Stylommatophora > Arionidae > Arion > Arion vulgaris. The sequence goes on from JADZMA010001054.1 coordinate 17,121, forward strand.
TCTTTCTCGGCCATCGACTTTTCCTTTCTATGCTTCTCTGCTGACTTCGGGATATTGTTGCATCAGAATGTTTGCTGCTTCCCACCTGAAGCCATCTTCTCTTTTTCGAGGATTTGGTGGTTCTGGTGTTTTCATACTCAGGGTTTTGCAAGTTTCACAGTTTATGGCCGTCCCTATCGAGGTTCAGGGATTCGGTCGTTTTGACCCAACTCTGTCGCGCCGCTCGTTTGACCTCTCTTCTGTATTTTGCTGCTGCCGCCTTGTAAGCAGTATTGGTCTCCACTGACTGTGCCTGTTCTGCCTCACACCTTGTCTTCTCTAGGTCGTTTTCAAGCTTCGAACATCTGTGTCCAGTATGGCTTAATCCTTCGTGCGCCTCTAGGGATGGTTCCGTCCGTTTCAAGATTGCTTCTGACAGTTCCTGCCACGATTTGTATTTTTCTTTTCATGCATGTTGATTCGTTCAACATTTGCATCAGTCAGTGCCCAATACTGTTTCCAATTTGCTTTCTTATAGTTCCACCGTGGCAACCACATTTTGGGCTCAGGTACGAATTGAGGTCTACCTGCAGTTTGACTGGTCTTGGTCACTGTCTCCTAGTTGCTGGGTAACCGTACGGACTACTTTGGTGGATATGTCGCTTGTTGCAAAGGCCAAGTCAGGGTGCTCGTTTTATCCACGTTCGAGTAGGTTGGTGGATCGTCTGGTGCATTGATAGGAACAGGTTGTTCTCAATCTCCCATCTTCCACCTCTACGCCTTTGCTGTTTGTTTCGGATACCCCCATCTCTCCGAGCGGCTGTTGAAATCGCAGACCACTATGCATGAAGTGTCACTGATATTCATTGTTTCTAGTGACAGCGGCGTGTAGCTCGGGCAGTAAGGGTTTCAGAAAATCTATGCGTTACACCTTTAAATTTTAACGCCCTAAAATTCTACTGCGCTGGTTCCATTTTTCCTTCCATCTGCTTGGTTGGAATGCCATTTCAACTGGTGAGGGCTCCACCCTTGTGCCCTTCTCGGTCTGTTCTGAAGGTCTGGTAACCTTTAATCTCGAACCCATTTTGGGATTTAGATGCGTTTCTTGTATGCACGCAACGTCTATATCGACTTCTGCAAGTCTTATTTCAGTGCTTGCCTCTTGTGATGGATACCTGCCCTTCCATTGGGTGATATTAAATTTTTATGGCCATTACTCGACCGTATCGAACCAGTAACTTTAATCCGGTTACTTCCCGTTCGCTGCTTTGCCGAGTTGGAGGGCGGGGACCGTCGGATAAGCGGGCCCTTCGAGGCATGGGCCCGGCACTCGTCCTGTCCGGCGGGACTTCTCAGGCGTAGCACCATATCGAATTTCATTATTAAAAGACATATTCATGATAAAATTTGGTCCATGCAGCGTCAGCGTAGTAGCTACGTTACACTTTCAGTGCCGTTTTGAGCGCTGGTGCCATCTTCGGGGTGTATCCGGGTTTTAACCAGCGTTTGCTCGTTCGCTCTCGTTGCCATTTTCTTTCCCGGGCGGCTCCCAGAGGCCCTCCCCTTTCCCGGGGTTATGAGCGCCGTCTTCCCGGACCGGTCGTTTTATTGAACACCTTGGTTCGTTACTCGTTCATGTTTTGTTTACGGTTTGCTCTGCTAGCCTTTGGTTGTACCCAACCATGACACCACAAGGCAGCGGTAGTTCCTGCAGAGAACAGAGTTATGTTTCCTGGGACTTTTTGTTTGGTCTTTGGGGAAGTTGGTATTTTCAGGGATTTCCAGTTTTCTGCATTGCAGTGACCATTTTTTCATGGACCAGGTACTCTTTGTTTCATACTGTTGGAGTTAGGCGATTTTCGGTCTTCTGCGGGAAATTGTATTTTAGGGATTTCAGTCTCTATTGCTACCACGGTTTTTTTGGTGCGTTGGTACTCTGTTATCTCACAATTCTTTTGGATATGGACAATATTTTGGGATTCGATCAGGGAAATGTGTGATTTTCAGGATTTCCTTCTCTTGGGTTTTTAAGCTCACCTGTCACAGATAATTTTTGCACGCTGCTGTTTCGTGCCTATTCAGAGGACAATCGCCCGGAGAGTGCATTTCCAGGGATTTTGGCCCTGGTTGCTTTAACGTGTTTGCACTCAAGGGCTCCCGATCCTGCCCCTTTAGCCAGACCGGAACCTAAGTCTGTTTCGGGTCACCGCGTGGAGGTTTTGGGGAGGGTCTTGGTTGCGCGCCCCTTTGCTAACCTGACTCATTTCCGCCGTGAACATGAGCTTTGACTGATTTCTGAAATGTTTGTCTGGCCCCCAAAGAAAAAAAACCACGAGCCGCCACTGCCCCACTTCTGATTCTCCAGCTAGATTCCACATGGCTAAGATCGCGTCGATCCTTGATTAGTTAGAAAAACTTGTATGTTACCAACCACCCTTAACTCAACTCATTTTCACGAATTTTAAACAGGGCGTCTCTAAATGCTGATTCACAAACACAGACAAAGGGCCCTTGGGCCAAGATCTCATATACACCAAAAAACCATGGGTTCCAAACTTATTTTCTTACATTTTGCAAAAATTTTGAATGTCAACCCATTTATTTTAAAAAAATAAATTTTAAAACTAGAACAGTGAAACTCCTCATTCATCATCATCAACATCATCATCTTCATCCTCATCATCATCATCATCATCATCATCATATCCCCCATCATCAATTATCACATCATCATCACATCATCATCATCATCATCATCATCATCATCATCATCACATCATCATTAATCATCATCAATCATCAACATCATTATTCATCATCATTTTTTCATCATCATTCCCATAATATAATCACTCATCTTCCCTCTTATAATCACTATCATCATATCACATCTTCATCCTCATCATCATAATCATTATCATCAAACATCATCGGCATCATCATCCCAGCATCATCCTAATTTTCATGATCATCCTTAATCATTATTATTATCAATGTCATCATCACAGCATCATCTCATCATCATATCATCTTCACTCATTGTATAATATCCTCCTCACATCATCATCTCATCTTTACATATTCATGTACATCATCAACAGTATCATCTCGTTTTCATGGGTATCCTTCTAATCATTATTTTATCATAATCATCACACAGCTTGTCAATCATCATTACATCCCACCTATCAACAACAGTCACGTGGGTGGCTGTCAAAGGGAAAAAGAAAACGAACTAAAAAAGTGGTTTAACAAATGGTTAATGTAGAGCGAACGAAAAAGAAGAAGATATAGATGTTGATGGATGATCTTCTAGCTTTGAAATGTAGACACACGCTTAAAGTATAGAAGGACTCAGTATAACCATGAGAGATCTGATATGGAGATTGAGCACAACTAAAACTTAACTGACTGCTGCAACTTTTGAGCAATACAGATTGATTGATTGATTGATTAATTATTACAATCATCATCGCACTTCGCTGAGTAATTATAGGAAGCTGAGCTCTTTCTTAAACAGGAAGATCTCAGCTGCAGGCACGAACTCTGTAGTACCGGCTAGAGTAGTCGATGTAATTTTTCGTGGTGAAGATATTTTTGTGGGAAATTTTTATTTATAATCATTTCAAATAAATTTTGACCTGGCTGCGGCTTTTCAGCCGCTCTTCTGATTTTGAACTGGGCAAGGGTTCTTTTACGTCCTGAAATTGAACATTGTAACCATATTTTAGTGCCAGTCGCCGATAGGACTAGGGAAATCGATTCACTTACGCTGAGATCAGAGATCTCTGGAGAACTATCACATGGTTCCTCGAGGGATCAAACCTGGACCTTTGGTACGAGAGACAAGCACCTAACCTTTTCGCCACAGAGAAACCAGAGTTCTATACAGAGAGTTCCCCTTTATCATTACTTCAGAACAATCCCAACTCCTTTCTGGGGTAGACATACAATCCAGAGGTATCATAGGTTTTTTAATACTATGTACAACAATATTCTACATGATACTGGGACGAAAGGTAAGAGCCCAAACTCCCTCATAAGTAAGAAGTAAACATTTGAAAGCAAGAATCACAGACATTAGTGGGGCGCATAAAAGTTTTTAACGTTGCGTTAATGATCACGTGTCTCGGGAAAATTCCTGGGTTCATGAGGGCCGGGAGTTATGATGCAGAGAGGCGGCCGCATCAGGGAGACTTTAAAGGGCGACATAAGACGAAATCAAAATACAATTTTGGGCAATTTAAAAAAATGTAAATCGAAGATTATTTTAAAGAAAAGGGCGGCATTTCGAAGACTTGCATCATACTGAGAAAATCTACCGCACGGCACTGGGTTCATGGTCAGTTCAAACAAAAATCGGTCAGAGAGGCGTTATGGGAAGGAGAGGGGGAGGAAGGGGTCTCAGGTCGATTGGGGCGAACAGAATCAATTTGTTAACAGGAAAAGCAATGAGAAATAAAGGCTACCGACGTGATATTGATCACATCACAGATCGGGGACGACAATGAAATAATAATGCGGACCTAATACCGTATTGCCCTATATATTCAAGAAAAAAATGATTACTTTAACATATATTTATCTGAAAATATGACATACTTTTAACAACTTTATTCTCTATTTACTCATTTAATACAAAGTGCAACAACATATATAGGAATGTATAGGAAAATTCTACTTTTAAATATTGTCATATGAACATTTTGAAAGTTTCTTAGTAAACAAACATTTTGATTGTTTCAAACTTTCGTTCCAATATGCATAAATCAATGTAGCGGCGCAACACGTTGGGAACCCCTGCATAACTCAAATATACAATTTCCAAAGGTCACAGCATGACCATGCACACTTTTATCAGCATATATTTGTACAAGGTCACACTTTTTTGGACACATTATATAAAACAAAGAAAGTGGACCAGATATTCATTTCACTAAGCTGTCATTGCTGTAACTAGTTTAACACTGTTAGCAGAAACATATCTCTAAAGTTTTCGAAATGTCTGCTCCAACTGGTAAACCACATGTATATTTTCTGACAATTTCTATTCTCCACAAAAAAAAGGAGTGGATGTGGTAGTTTAATTCAAACATCAGACCCAGTCTTCAGAAACCACCGCAAGCTGGTTTAGAATTAAGTCGGCATTCAAAGTTATTGGAGAAGCAAAAGTTATCGCAATTGCTGAGGTTTTGGAATCGAGTTCTTTAGATGCTCTCGTAGATGATCTGTATCGCCATGGACCGATAAATGTGAACACTAAACCCTTTTGATCTATTACGAGACTTTGCAGGTTCCTCCAAGTTGCTGAGGGTCTAATACCTCACGCCACAGAACTGCCAGCAAATAACATTTACTGGTTAGACCCCTACCATCGAATATCAGGGTAAATCGTTTGATGAGTTTTTGCCATCTGGAAGAAGGGGGTTAAGCGGGACCCCAAAGAAGTAAAGGAGAGTCATTTCTGGAGCTGTATAAGGTCTTGCTGAAAAATTCATTTTTTTCAACAAGCGATCTCCCAGAAAATTTGACAAGCTGACATTTGATCCCCTATTATTCGTGAGAACGGCGCCAACGTTCAATTAAAGTGTAAAGGAATCAAATCACTTATCCACTACAATTAGTACCGTGGAAGATAGCATATATATATCTACTAAATCCTCAATATCGCAATGAGTTTAGTATCAGATGCTAAAGACAACAAGGATGTGAACATCTTATTATTTTTTTTTTTTCAGACTTCTCATTCTGATTTCAGTTCTGCTTGTACAACGTTATTCAAATTTTTAAAATTACTAAAAGATTAACTCAGTTTATTAACTTCATTTCTAAAGCAACAGACAACAAATTCAACATCAGATTTATTATCTTCATTCTGCAAGAAAACGACAACAACATTCAACATCAGTTTTATTATCTTCATTCTACAAGAGCTCAGACAACAACATTCAACAAATTAAAATTGAGAAATACTTTTCTGTCACAAAAAAAATTGTAATAAAAATAATCATGTCTCAGTCCCTGTTTTAAAAAAATTCTTGATAGAAATAAACTAAGTCAGTATGAAGATTGAAGATTGTATATTAATTACTCTGGTTGTAACCTGTAAGTACAGTCACCATTTTGTTATGCTCGGGATGAGACACCTAGCGCCACCTGATGAACATGGAATATAAAGTTTGCTGTTGCTGCCACCTAATGACACATTTATAAAACCCCAAACTAATTTACTTGCTTCCCTCAGAACTATCTGACTTATCTGTTGATTTCCATCGTACTTAAAAAAAAATTTTGTTGCCACTATTTCATGAACATATATACAGAGAAGCTTAACCAGTTAATCCACTGTGTTCTGTAGTTAAACTTGATAGTTTGTGAGGGTTAAATATATTTAGTTTCAGGTGGGACTCATGACGTTGAAATAGCCAAACGCAACCCTTAAATTCTAAAGGTTGTTTGCTCGAATATCTACTGAGTTCGCGTGTAACCTTTTTCCAGAGATCCCCATGATTTGGTGATGTTCCTAATCACTTTATGCTTTGTGCAATATTCTCGACGGGTGGTGTACCATTGATAGGAGACGGACGGGCCCTATGGAAAATCCGTGTAAAGAAAACATCATTTGCATTGACACCTTTTGATATATATATACACACACAAAATAGTGGTTTCTTAAGTAAAGATATATATATATATATATATATATACAGCCTCTGTGAGTACGGTTCAATTCCGTGGGCTGGCTGAAAGCCACAGGTTCTCCAGATTTACGGGGTTCGTGGCACCAAACTGAAGAGCTGGAAAGCCAAGTCTTCTGGATCGGGAAAAAAAGAATGATATTGGTTTATGTCTTGTCATGTGGTTACCTAAACATATTTATTTTCTAATTGATACTTCTATAAAATGTAACTGTAATACGAGTAGACTTGTTATGTTAGATAACAGGCCACGTATTGATAGTAATCTTCTTCTTCTTTGCGTTCGTTCTTTAACCAATTTTAATCACTCTTTGTGATATGTTTGATCTTTGTCAAGAACGTATGCAAAGGCAATTGGTTTAGGCCACTAAACGCATATACTTCACAGTTTAGGGCATGTGCATCGATTTCAGCCAACATTGATAGTAATGTATTCTACTGAAGTCTGGGGAAGAGCAAACGCTGGAATAGTAGGCTAATAACATCAACATATGGGTGTGAAGCATGGACATTTAATATCCCTCTCCGTATATCACGAAAAAAGAACTACTTTGCTGACGACCAGTGTCTATTCCTTAATAATATTCCCCTTTTTTTTACGTGTTTAGCTATTTTTCCAAGTTTTACTGCAGTCTCCACCTTTTCAATAATATTTCACAGCTTCAAGAACACATAAACTTACTCAACAATAGCTGCCTCAAATACAACATGAAGATCAACATTTAAAAAACAGAAGTCATGACTATAAACAGAGAACATAAAGATATTAACATACAAATAAATGACAAAACGCTAAAAAGTGGTGAGAGAATTCAAATACCTTGGAAGTATCTTTACATCTGATAAACTGGGCAGAGAGATCGAAACTAGAATCCAGCAAGCCAACAAGATTACATACCAGCTTACCCCAATCTTGAAACACCCAGCAATTCCAGTAGAGACTAAAAAACAGATTATAAATGCAATTTCATAAATATTGAGTACCAGTGCCAAACATGGCACTGAAAAATAGAACAAGCAAGGAAAATTATCACATGTGAAATGAAATGCTTTGAGGAAAGCAGTAAATAAAACAAGAAGAGACCGTATAAGGAATGAGGAAAATTTGAAGAACAGTCGAACAACACATGTTTAGATTTGTTGAAAAACAGAGAATCAATGGGTTTTACCACTTGTCAGAATGAACCGAATACACCAGTTACAAGAGCAAACAACCTGAAAATGGAAACATCAAGAGAAGGGGGAGACTAAGAAAAAAATGGGTTGATGGAGTTAGACATCTTAAACTCCAAATACCCCAACATATCAAGCGACGAGCGTGCATTATCTCATAAATCGATCATCAGTTAAACCTGCTTCGACTAACGGCAACAAAGCAGAGAATGATAAAAGAAAAAGACGTATATCATTGACAGAAAAAGAAAATATATCTATCCCGAAAGTACTCAAAATCAAAGAAAAAAGGTTAATGTTACAAAAAAGAATAAGACAATTGAAGTGTTTTGAACATGTAATATTATACGAAGGATAGAATAAAACTGTATGGAAGGATGCAACTGGTAAAGAGGATTAGAGGAAGACCCTGGAGAAGATGTTCAAATTGACATTTCTACAAAAAATCATCATGTGACATGCCAGCTGCCGTAGAAGATATGGATCTCATAATATTGGTTCTTGGGACTGACCATCAGCTGAATGTTGACACTCTTCCATGTCATGAAGCTAGTTTCAAACTTTCTTTTAACATTTAAGTCTTTATTAAACACTGGACAATGAAAGTTTTAGTGGATGTGACGTTTCCTTATTTTAAATATTGTCCTACGAGTACCTTCCCGGAAAATATATATCAGTTATGACTTCCCGTTGTGACTGAATATTAGATATAAATTTGATGTAATTAATTAAACAAAATAAATTCATATTTAGAGCTTCTTTTTGTTTTCATGGTTTATCTAAATGTCATTTTATTTATATTGCATATGTGAATGGTAGGAGCCTATCACAAACCCATGCGTACCTGGTTCAAACTACACTGTGGGTAAGTTTGGAAGCAAATTGTTTCCCTGGGTTTTTCAAAAAGTAAAAAAAGACATCACCGTTGAAAACAATGTCAAA
>JADZMA010001055.1:0-25888 GCA_020796225.1 Arion vulgaris
AAATGTCTAGTCAACCCCTAGTAACTGTTATAAGAAGGAAAAGATGGAGATATTTGGACACCCCTTTAAAGAAAAATGAAAAAAGGGACATCAAAGCAGGCATTGATGGGGTGCAAAGGTTCAAGAAAGAGAAGGACGACATAGGAGACCCTGAGCGACTTTGCTGAGAGAGGGCAGGAAATTTCAGTGTCAGTTCTGGAGGAGATTGAGCGAGTTGCCCAGGATAGAGCGGTATGGAGAAATTGCTTTGAGAAATTGTTTGCAGGCCCTGTGTAACATATAACAGTAGAGAGGAATTATTATTATTATTATAACACTCTTACACGTGTGACGTTACACACTGAGCGTTCTGAGCTTGGAAAAAAAATAATTGTATTGTTTTTTTATAAATAATAAATTATTAAATACACGTCCGATTGATTTCGAAAGTTTAAATATAATCAACTTTTATAAATGTTAACAAACTATTTTAAACAGTACACCCACCTGTCCAAAGTGAAACGCCGATAGGGCAAGTAGAAATACTGCTACTAAAAGCATTATGATCCCATATTTATGTGACAGAAGATCATAAACTCTCTTCTGCAACATCTTCTTCAAAGTTTGGTCCATACTGATGGTCTTTTCTACAAGAAGACCTTCGATCCAGGAATTCTTTCACATGAGTTGTCATTAAATTACACACTATAAAGCATCGTTATAGTCTTGAGTCTACTGACTCACAATCAATACACAAAGGTCACAAGATAAAAAGAATGAATTGGTAGTTTAGTTGAAGTACGAAGTCGACATCTTGATGTTAACACCGGAAGCATGTAAATTAACTTTCGTTTTGACGATCAACGGAGACCAAAGTTTGTGGTGAACACAGAACCAGTAGATCATTTGTGCTGGTAAAATTAATAAACCATGTATATCATTTGGATATCGTATTATCCATTCATATTATTATAGAGGATGACCCCCGATGTGTCTTCTCAAGTATCTGATAATATTTTTTAATATTATAAGTGATTCATAGACATGCAGTTTGACTAGTTGAGTCGGCTGACTCGGCTACGCACAGCCGGAGAGCAGGTATTGTGTGTACAAGTACAGTACAGTAATTTGAGTAAACAGACACAAAATGTTTTGAAAGCATTTGTATCGTGCAGTTATTCTTTAACTCTCGTGCTCATTTTTTTCCTACTCTGCTACTATACTATTATAGTGTTATGTTACTGTCCTTAGTCTTTTTAATACTACAGATTACTTTTAATTACTACTTACTACTGCTACTCAGTGACTACTACTGCATCGTTAGTTGTGATTGATTCGATGTTTCGCGAACAGAACAGTTGAATTACTTTAACATGTAATCAATTTACCTTAATTTATGGTTGAAGTCTTATTCTTAAAACTTAAGGCACCTTGGTGAGCCTGAATATAGTATACATTTGATAACTGGAAAAAGATAAATGATATATTGATCGACAGTTTAACTAAAGCTAAAGCAAAGATGTAAGAAAAATCAACAGAACTGATAATACTGATATATTATTGTATTTGTCAACTGAACTGAATCCACCTAGGTTATTCTGATGTCATACTTTGTTGATGTATCTCTTCTCCATGTGATCCTTTATTTTACCTTCACCCTCATTCCTTGTATATTATATTTGAGAACCTTGTTAGTTACACTAGAGGTCAGTTTCCTCAGTGTATGCCTACTCCATCTCCATTAACATATAATTTCTGTTGTTTAATTGTATCTACCTTTGTTCTGAATCTATGTAGAATATCTTGAGTTTATGACTGACTCTCCTATTATGAAGTTTTCATGATTATCTGCTATCATCTATGTGTCTGTCACTCCTCATGTCACTCAGATTATTATTGTTCTCATCTTTCTTTGAACACTCCATATCGACCATGTAACCACTCTTTGATTTGTATGTGATCTGAGTCTTAGATTGATTGTACATTGTTCCAGTTATGCGCCTACAAGTAGGACAGCACATCCAATTTCTGTGCGCTTTATTTACTAGGTAGCGTCCTAGGTCCCTACCTCAGTCAGCCTCTTCACGACATGCCTCATAGTTTTCAGTGTTACTATTCTTGCTCCCTTGAGGCCCCAGCAACACACAGGCTGCAGCTCTCTTAATTTCCATATTCCACAGTGTGAAAATAAAATGTTCTTACAATTCCAGTTCTAACATTTGCATCAACTGGGAACTTGTTAAAATCAACGTCTCACAGCACTTAGGTGATCAATTTAATCGCTGGAAGAGTTAACGCAAACACTTACAAAGTAGCACGGTCTTAATGAGAACTGTAGTAGCTTAGTTGTTCATCCTTGCTTCATAGGCATATGGCGCCAGGATAAAATTCCCCAATTGTGGTGGCATTTTTTCCAATAATGACAACTCTCGGATTGGCCCAGCTAAATTGTGTACCAGAAAAACACTGGGAAGTAAATGCGACTATCATGATGTTTACCACATCACCCATCGCTGACCATTGGTTAAAAAAAAATGGTAAGCGCCCTATTCCCAATATTTCTCATGTATGAAAACAGGTTCATGACTCTCTTTTTAACCAGCCGCAATGAGGATTTTTCTCCTCTTGTGTATCCATTTTCATTTAGGAGAGAGCCCTGTATGGAATTTTTCCTATATGTTGGTTATTTAATCTAATACTCTGCCGAATCCCAATATTTATGTTTACATCTATGTCAAATTTAACATCTATTAATAGTGCTGAGTAAGTAACAACCTCATCTGATGGAGTTCTACTAAGTTGAATATGGTTGCTAATTTTAGTCACTTTAGTTTTTATAGTTCTTATTTTATATGCAAATTGTATTTATTTTTATAAGTAAACATCTTCATTCCCACTGAAAAGAGGTTTATTACAATGTATCATAATTTACAGTAATATCCGCAACATCAACTTGACACATTTGTTTTCAGTATGTCATCTTTGTGACTAGGTTCAATCCTTTTTTAGTTTTCCGTTTCTTCTCACTTAGCCAGGTTGCATCCAGGTAGCAATCACATCTCAAGAAAATGACTTGGCTGTATACACCTGGACATGCTGGGGTGCAGGGTGTAGTATGCTCACTTTCTTTCAAACAATGCCCAGACTCAAGTGGGAAGTATGACAGAGCTGATGTCATCAATGTGTATGCTCTCATTTATGGGATATGGGCAAGTCTCAGACACTGGAGCAGTCGAGAATTAGGAGTTAAGTTTAGACATGCCAGACAGTGTCATCTTCGTGGTAGAGAGCGAAGGTATACTAATCAAATTCTCATGGGCACGGTGAGCAAATGGACTTAGGATGCTGCTGCAGCGGAGGACAGAGACCTGAATGGGAATGCCCAATGTAGCCATGCGTTGATCCATAACATATCGTAGCCAGGTTAGACAATTCCAGGACCACCACTTGGACATAGAGTAGGATCTGGATCAGTTCTAGTTTGTTGACATCTGTCATCTCATGGTAATGTCTTAGACCCTACAACTACAAATCTTAGCCTCTGGCCACTGGCAAGTTCTCAAGCTTAGCTTCAGGGCTGGTTAGAGACCCTCAGTGCAGCTGCAAAATGACACTGCAACATATAGACCAAATATATGAAAAAATAGTGCTTTTGACCGGCGCATTGTCTGCTATCTCAGCACTGAAATCTGAAAGGAACACATAACTAAGTCATCTCAGGTCAACATGGCCCAGTTGTCCCATGATTCTGAGAGAGTATTAATCCAGTGGATACCTTCACACTGCAAGATCAAGGGGAATGAAGATGCTGACAGACTGACAAAGAGAACCCAGGAATGCCCCAAGATAACAACCTGGTTAGCTATGAAGAAGCCAAAACCATCGCCAAAGGGCACTACAAGCAAAATGGGATAAAGAACACCCAAAACACAACAAGAGCGATGGATATTACAGCTGTCCAGAAGGGACCAGACAGCATACTTCGCCTCCGGACCCGGGTCACAACGGAATAAAGACACCACCTGTACACTAAATTCAAAATGAAGCTTAGCGACCTGTGGCTTGGCGAGTATGACAACAGAACACATCCTACAGAACTGCCCCCAGTATGCAGACCTGAGAAGAAAGAGAAGGGTGGCTGATAATCTGAGGCAGGCGGCTGCCTTTATTAGATATCTGAACTCCCAATCTAGTGAGAATGCAGAAGAGAAGACGACCCTACAACTAATCTCTTTAACCATGTCCTCAGAAAACCATCAACTTTCAGAATGAGTGACAGAACACCGATTATCAAACCTTCAGCTCCACCACCTACATATGTGCAGACAGCTACCACTGCCACTACTTCTCTAAATAATCAAGCTCCGGATGACTTTGACTCAACTGATGCTACCACCACCATATACACCTAGTTCCAACATACTCATATGACCATGTTATTCCAAATTCAGGACAGACTTATCAGAGATTTGGTTTGTATAAAATTGAAGTTTATGTTTAGTTAATTGTAGCAATTTTCCCTGTGGACATATCAAAGTTATTTCTGTTTACATACCGCCTGTGTGTTGCGGGGCTCACAAGGGAGTAAGGAATTGTAACACTGTGACCTACAAGGCATGTTGTAGAGCAACTAATGTAGGGGCCTATGGGGAAGCCACCCTAGTAAATCTTCTTCTTTGTCCGTTCTTCGACCAATTTTAATCATTCTTTGGGATAGGTTTGATCTTTTCCAAAAACGTGTATACGTTGCACATTGGTTTGGTAGGCTCCTAAGCGCATAGACTTCTACATGTTTAGGACACATGCATCCGATTTCAGCCAAACCTCTTAGTCGCCTCTTACAACATGCATGGCAGGTAACAGTGGTTCTATTCTTTTCACCCCAAATTTGGGCCCTGGTAACCACTCGGGCGACCATAGGGAAATAAAAAACAACAGAGAAATCAGATGTGCTGGCCTACTTGTAGGCGCATAACTGGCACAACATACAATCGTTCTTAGACTCAGATCGCATACAAATCAAACAGAGTGGTTTCAAGTGAGTCGATATGGAGCATTTGAAGAAGAAGTTTACATACTTTCCAAATATTGATCAGAATTGTTGGAGTCTTAATCACAATTTGTTGCTGTTATTATTCCTAACTCAGATCTAAATTATCTGTATGCATCTCCTTGAGTATTTAGAACACTTAGACTTTGCATTTAATGTTTTCTTTCTCTAATCCTGTTTTGCCTCCCAGCGTCAGGGTAAGAAGAGATTTATAGAATGGGCTTGTAATGCGTTTCAGAAATAGTGTTTTTCACTGTCTCGTTATTTTTGTGATCCATCTTGTACGTGGATTACCTTTTGCTTTGTATCCACTGTATCAGAGTTAGCATTGCTCTTTGAGGCACACTGTCTGTTGGTAATCTGCTTGTGGCAGAACCATTTAGTTTGTATTTTCTTGATGAAGTTTAGTACAGATGTTGTACCCACTTTTTTTATGATGTCTTCATTTCTAAACTTATCTCTTCTTGGTACTCCAGCAATCTGCCTAGCCACTTCATCTCTATTTGTGACTAGTTTTTCTTCTTTCATTTGATGTCAGCATCCAGGTTTGGCACTGATAGCATAATGTTGAAAGAAAGACTGTTGTATAATGCATTTAATGTATGTGCCATTAGCTAAAACAAAGAAAATCTGCATCAAAAGATAGACTGAATCAATAAAATAGCAAAGCAGATTGGACTACGGATCAACACAAATAAAACCAATGTAATAGGGATAAATCTGAATACTGGAGAACATGTACAAATAGATGATACTGATCTAGAGATTTTTAATATATGGGCTCTACTATTTCTTCAGATGAGAACATTATTGTCAAAATTAAATAAATCAGGCTGTCTGGTCTATGATCTGGTGGTGATAACCATGCTGCTTTATGTGTTCATTAAAAAAAAAGAGTTGCATTAGCTTTTTATTATATATACCTTCTGTTTATGATGTCCGCCTGAGAGTTTCAAAATAATCATTTATCAAACATCACAAATGTAGATGCTGTTATATTTTTACAGACGTTGATTCAGGTAGTCAGGTGGATGTCATAACTCTTTGTCAATTGGAGTCCAAACCCTGCCAGATCAGTGTCCAAGTTGTGGCCAATTTATCATTAACAATAACCTACCATAGAGCAGGAACACTCATTTATATCTGCTACCCTCTGCTTCTTGTTCTGTGGTATGTATGTGGCTCTTCAACTGATTTTATTTGTATTCACGTTTCTAGAAATGATAAGCTTCTTATTCAGTTGACACAATATATGACTACCATTGTCTCTCTTTCCCATGTGTGTGGTCTAGCTACCCATGTTTGAGGAAAAAATACTATCACTACCAAGCTTGTTTAAAGCAACTATAGAAAATTAGTAGATGAAGCAACTAAAGCGCTCAGGAAGCCCAGTCAGCCTTATGATAGCATCTCAAAGAACCATTGATGCCTATCCCCAAGAATGGATACATGTCTATACTAATGGATCTGCATTTAAAGCCACCATCAAAGCAGGTTACAGGGCATATATACAATACCCAGACAGATCATCCGAAGAGCTGTTTGGTGCATGGAGATATGCTCCAATTATGAGGCTGAAATTCATGCGATAGAAGCAGCTTTGTACCACCTGAAGACTGTTTCGATGCCTTTCTATCAAAGCCTGGCTATAATTATTTTCACAAGATTCAATGTCTGCCCTTCCAAGCTCTAGAAGATGGTGGGCATTGTAAATCTAGACTATCCCTTTATAGCCCTAGATATTGACAGACTTATTACATCACATGACATCAAAATAACCATACAGTGGATCCCTGGACATTCAAACACACCTGGAAATGACAAAGCAGATAGGCTAGCCAAGAAAGGGTCAACACAGGAACAACCAATCACAGCAACAACTCTCCATACAACAAAGCAAATCCTAATGACAACAAATAAAGAAATTTGGCTGAACAGATGGTCATGGGAAACACAGGAAGAGAGGTGTACAGCCATATGGCCAGCCCTAACCTTAATGACAACATCAACCACTTACAAGAAGAGATCAGAGCACCATTTTTTAGACTCAGACCCAACACTTAATAATCACTTGAACAGGGAATTCATCCACAACACACTCCAGAGTGCCAACATGCGCACATCATCATGAAACCGATTACCACCACCTTTTCAAGTATCAAGCACTAGATGACATCAGAAAGACCCTCCTTCCTCCAAGGCCAGAGAAATGGAACACATTATATAGAACAAAAGAACAACTTACAAACACATGCAGATACCACTACATAGCATTGGGCAGAAGGGCAAAAGCTCAAGTGCCGCTGTATCATTGAAGAAGAAGTAGAAAGAAAGCAGCTATAAGAGCTGTGTAGCAAAGTTAAATCTTTGGAGATCATCATTAAAAGACAAAGATTACAGTGGATTTGGCATGTGTGTTGTATGGCAGTATAGGTAAAAGTAGCTGGACAGCAGATGGGAAAAGAGAATCTGGACATCCAAAGGAAACATGAAGAAGAACAGTGGAAAAAGAACTGAAAGATTGTTGCCTGATGTGGGAAACAATAGAAAGCTGACAGAATGGCAACAATCCATTTCTTATGGAAGTCTTACATGTAAAACATAAAATTAAGATGAAATAGATAGAACCTCTGAAGTCGGAGAAGGTCCCGGAATGGTGAGAAACCAATAAAACAGTAAGCAGGCTTTCACTCAAAAATCAGTCAGAAGCTCCTCAGGCTCATGGCCACGCCTGAATTCATAGCGGGTGAACACAGAAGAAAAAGATGGATAGAGAGTTGTGTATATCGTTATCTGTTACAAAAGTGTTCAATTTATGAGAAGTAGAAAACACTGATATGTCTGTCATTGGTATCATTACATGGCAAGCTCCTTTAAGATGTCACGGTACCTAAGACACAATGCGTAAGATGTCAGTAAACCAAAGTAAGAGGCTAGCACCTGTGTCAGTTCTGATTTACTTCTTGCGTTCGCCCACTATGAATTCAACGTAGTCTGAGTGCCTGGTATAGCTCTTCTGACTGATTTTTAATGAAATCCTGCTTTCCTTATTATCAGTGTCCCCCACCATGCATGCATGCCTTCTCCAACTTCATAGGTAAGATAAGTTACTAAGAAAACCACTATTAAATGAGCATTTTCCACTACAGAAGCTTCCTGTAAGAAGACAAGTTGCAGTGAAATAACTCCTGCTCAAAAAAGAAGAAATATGATGGCAATGGTTCTTTTTGTTGCAGAGTTTGTCTTTTGCAACACATGTAATACTTGTATATTTTTTTTTATTAGTACTTTTACAAAATTTTATTGCAGCATAATTTGCACCTTTCTGCCATTTTGTGTGGACGAACTTCAGGATGTTGATCATCGTTGTCCAAACTGCAAATACTATTTTGGCACCTTCACCAGGATTTAAGGATCAGAAAATGGGAACATATGTGTTTATACATAAATTTGGAGTTTAACATGAACTGAAATATTTTTGCATGAACTTTTGAGTATACAGGCTGTTTTTCCCCCTAATAAGTTGTTTATTTACAATGGTATACATAGCACACTGTTGACAACCAAAGCATTTGTCTTCCATTTCCAAGGACAGATTTAATTTTAAAAATCACTGCTTGTTTGAAAATTCCATTAAACATTGAAAAATGACATTTTCAGAGCAATAATGAGTAGTTGTCAGTCCTTCCCACATGTCAATTTCCTTTTCTCAATCGTTCTTTTCGGCGTTTTATCATTCTAATGTGATACATAAACAGCCAAACACCAAAGAACTGGTAATAACGTGCACAAAACCTTCAATACCAATTGGAGCTCAGGTGCTTATCCTTCGATTGGTGTTTTCAGTTTCAACCAGCTGTTTATTTACTAGGGTAGCTAGGGCAGGGGTCGGCAACCTTTTGAGACGGAAGAGCCAAAAGTTATAATTTACAAAATTTCTCAGTTTTTAAAGAGCCACTAAAATTGTTGTTTCAATATTATGGTATTTGATTAGGATTAGGTATATAAATTTGATTTTGATTTAAAATAAATGGCTTTAAATACGAAATAATATTTATTCATATAAAAAAATTTAAACCTTAAATAAATGATTTTAATGAATCGCTACAATAGTTACATCAATGGGAGCATTGGCCGTGCATGCTTTTTGAAATCTGGTTTAACTCTTTCACGCTTAAGCCGCACACTGCGCATGGCGGAGATCAGTTGCACCCGCTTTAAGCCGCACACTGCGCCATGAGGTTGCTTCCTTATAAGAAGTCTTTCTAGTTTTACTTCTTCTGTTTTACTTATAGTACTTTTTAACCTTGTTATTCTGTTAGGTTGTCCAGTTTACTTCAATTTAGTATATAATAATATATATATGTTTATTTATTGATAAGTAGTTGGGATCGTAATTTTTTTTTTTTTTTACTTTATGAATTAACTGCTTAAAAATTGAGAAATAAATGGGCGTGGAAAGAGTTAAATCTGGCTCATAACTTGTTATTTTCAGTTTCAAGCACGCCTCTAGATTTTTATTGTTAGTTGGCCTTACTTTACTTTTATTATATTCATGCAAGAGAACGCTTGCTGCACGGGAATATGTTGACCCGAAGATCGCCAGCACTCCAAATGCCAACTTCTTCACCTCACTGTAGCATTCTGGAAGAGACATCGAAAGAGACACAACTTGACATCGAAAGAGCCACATCATTTCCTTGAGCCATAGGTTACCGACCCCTGCCCTAGGGTATGATCCATTCTGCCATAGATTTTGGCTCAGATCGCCTTTTCTATCAACTTTTTGCATAAGAATTTAGCTGATCTGAGCCATGGTGCTTGGACGTCATCTACTCTGTGTAGGATGGTCGGTGTCCGAAAAGTATTGCCCTTAGTCAATGTTTGGGTCAAGCCTTTGCATTCATTATCAGCTTTACTTTTCTATCCACCGTGAGTTTATCCTGAGTAGGAATATTTTCCAGCCATTTCAAAGTAGCGTGTTGGCAATTGCAAGTGTTTACTCCGCATTTTCCCTGTCCCAGGGAAACACTAGACTGGGACTGTGTACAGATATTCTAGAAGGTAGTTTCATTCGGCACTATCAACACAAATGAAATTTTGCGCTCACCAATATCACCTACCTCAGTTCTTCCGGGGATGATAGTCGTTGATGCAACAGTACCTTGCCGGTTGCCCCGGTAGGGCAGTTTTGTTAGATACTGAAACGCAGCTTTAGGGTTAATTATCCCTCATGTACGGAGTTTGCCAATCTTCCCATGTATCAACACAATGCGTTACAGTGTGTTCCAGCTCACAGACCATTGTTTTATGCTGAGTTCAAGCCTCTGCTGTGCTTTTCAGTTTTCACCTGCGCCCATCTGGGTGGTCCGCTCACTCTTTACAGCTTTCCACGCCTTCCCGTTGCTTACATCAAAAACCACCTTGTGTGTCTGCCTATCTTGGGCCAGCCAAGACTTTAGCGCCGATTATGCCGTTCTTATTGATTCTTGCCCCACAGCTGGCAATTTGCTTACGACCCGCTTTACTCGGGGAGTTGGGTCTTCACTGGTGACTACTGTTTCTTTTGTTTCTCACACCGTGCACACCTTCACAATGCCTCTAGCTTGTCCAGACACAGAGCCTAATTTGGGCCCCCTCCTCAGAGCTCAGAGTTTCGCCTTATGTGGGCCACGTGCAACTCGACCCAGGGCCGGCATATATGGACTCTAGGGGGATGAGAGAGCTAGAGCTATCACGGGCTCCAGTATCGCCGTGGGTTCACGTCTCTTCGCTGAATGCACCTCTCATCCTTTTAATTTTGGTGCGGTCATTTACTCTAGGGGTTGCATTCGTTCGCAGACAACTTGTACACTGCTGTTTCTTACTTTTGGCACCTGGGTAAATTTCCAGACCAGAACCAATGTCTGTTACCAGGATCACCGCGTGGAGGTGGGGCACAGGGTCTTGATTAGTGCCTGCCCACTAATCCTGGCACAGCCCCCATGCGCCCAGCACTGACCGCATGTTCAATTTTATTCAGTTTCGCATTCCTAAGGGAATGTTATGCTGTGCAGTATTGTGACAATCATCTGACAACTGCTGTTTTAAGTCTCTCTACATCTTTGCTTAACCTAGACA
Organism: Arion vulgaris; assembly: GCA_020796225.1. Taxonomy (NCBI): domain Eukaryota; kingdom Metazoa; phylum Mollusca; class Gastropoda; order Stylommatophora; family Arionidae; genus Arion; species Arion vulgaris. The sequence continues at coordinate 11,150 of JADZMA010001055.1, forward strand.
TATAGCTTTTAGCTCTTGGTGTACCATCAGAGTTAGAATAATTTTGGTTGTTAGTCTCGGTTTTATCGTCACACATTTTTTAGGCATAAAATGTGACTTTTTCATAAAATTATTGAAATTTCAGCAACATTTTACAGCACCACCATACTTTGCAAATCGTGGGGAGAGCCATTTTATATTGATTTACTTAATAGAAAATATTAAATCATTTAGATAATACTATTGGCATAACTGCCTTATTGTTTTCACAATACTATAAATTTAACAGCCCTCAAATTTAGCCAGAAAAAGCTATGTATAAAACTTATGATCGTCACATTTTAAAATTAAAAAAATTAACTTGGTGTTAATCATCATTGTTGCTGCATCCTCATCTTGTTTTGCTTTCCTTGACACTATACTGACCCACATTTGTTATATGTAACACTATGCTGACCACCAATCAAAGCAATTTTGTCTCCAGTTACCAAGTGTTCCTGATTTAATTAAAACAACTATATCTTTTTTGTTACTGAATTATAAATTGAAACATAACATAAGTGCCCTTGAACTTTTAGTTCTCTATGATGAATGATTGCGCTGTCTAAAAACATTCTGCTATTACAATTTAGACCAAAATTATTCATCAATAGTTATTCCACCCTTTGATGTTCAGTACTACAATTCCTAATTTTGATTTAATTAAGGTTTCCCTTAACATCTCAAATGCATTGTTTATATTTAACTTTTTTTTTTCGATCCAGAAGCACTTGAGCTGAAAGCTCTTGGCTCGGTGTCATGGACATCGTAACCCTTCGGTTCGGTGCCACGAACACCGTAATTCTGGAGAATCTGTGGCTTTTCTGCCAGTCCGCGGAATTGAACCCGCACTCAGAGAGGACTTGTCAAGCATAGTCCAGCTCACGAACCCGCTGGAGCAGGCGGGCATTTAACTTTCTTTGCAGAAGATACTCTCTGAATTTAAAACGGAAAAAATTTCTCACCAGGAAATAAAAATGCTTGCAGTGGCCTTATAAATGTTTTTACTTAGTAATCTGATAGAAAACGGATAGTCTTTCTTCATCGATGCTCCATATCAACCACTCTGTGTGGTTTGCTTGTATGATCTGAGCCAAGAGTGATTGTACATTGTGCCAGTTATGCACCTACAAGTAAGAGGCCAGCACAATCAATTTCTGCGGTGCTTTGTATTTACTAGGGTAGCTTCCTAGTTCACCATCAAATTAAGCCTCCTACAACATGCCTTGTAGGTTGCAGTCGTACTATTCTTTGCCTTCCTTGTAGGTCCCAGCACCACACAGGCGAGAACAGATATTACATTGTACATATTCTATTCTAGATCATGATATACTTTTAAAATTTGGTCAAAATAGCAGAAACATAAAATCGCAAATACATCGTGTATATCCTTTACAGGACATTGCCTTCAACTCTGATAAATGAGTCGTTGATTTTTTAGGAGCACCACTTATACATTCTGTAGTCTACTATTTGGCACTGCAGATAAGTGGGGTCTATTTTTGCCGTTTGTAAAAATCCTGCGTGAACAAATTTGCTTCCATGCAGGCTGTGGAGTTAGAACCAGGTACTCTTGGGTTGTGATCGAGCTCCCCACATGAAATTATATATTGTGCCTTAATATATTAAACACATATGAATGCATGCATCTCTCATTTCAGTACAAGTGCCTTATTTATTATTTGAAATCATTCTACAATTGACAGTATTATTTCTACCATATACAATTGCTTACCCTTTCTTACAATACACATTGGTGAGGGCATTTTGGTTTTAGAGATACTTATATTATATTGCAATTGTGTTGTATCGTTACGTTTCGCATTAATCTATTAATTCTTCCCGTCCATATCAAAGTATATAAACTCTTTAGCAATTTGTAATCTACAAACCTAAAGCGATTATCGTTCTGCCAATTAAGCGCCTACAAGTGGCAAGCACATCCGATCTCTGCAGCTTTATTTACTAAGTAAGCTTTCCTAAGCTACCATAGTCGCCTCTTGCCATGCCTTGGTGGGTCAAAGTGTTACTGTTCTTTGGGGCCCAGCAATGATGCGGGCCAGTCTATTAATCATTTATTATTCTCAATCGGATTTATTTTTGTCTCTATCTAATTTACTTAGTTGGTTAAATGCATTTTTGCTATTATTTTTTATAAATTTTTCTATGACAAAACTTCTTTTTTTTATTTTTCAAATAATTTATTTATTTATGATGATTAATGCATTTTTATCTATGAAACTTTTGTTTACCATCTGAGTTATTTATTGATTGTGTTTAAGCATCATTACACAATGATTATTAATCTTTTCAAGGCCCAAACTGGTGTTGTTATGTTACAGCTGATCCTTTATTCCATTTGTATCTGTGATCATTTACGTGCCTTTTTCTATACAAAATATGTATATATATACATAACACCTAAGTCAGTTTCAAAATTGAGAGCCTGCATGTATCTCTGAAGTCAAAAGCTTGAATGGAGCAAGGGATGCTGATAAGAAAAGCAGACCGTCAAAAAAATCTATCAGAAGTGCCCTGACTTCACTTGAGCGACATGAAAAGCCTGCAGGTTTGATTCTTGTATATAAAACTGCATTTTATCAGTCCAATTGTGGCATGACAAAATACCAGTTGAGCATGTTAAAAATGTGTTGGAACTTATAGGGACCAACAGAAGTTCACTTCTTTGAACACTCCATATCGACCACTTGTTAACCACTCTTTGATTTGTATGTGATCCGAGCCTAAGAGCGATTGTACTTTGTGCCAATTGTCGCCTACAGTAAGAGCCCTTACATGTGATTTCTGCGATGTGTTTTGTTACTAGGGTAGTTTCCTAGGCCCTACATAGTTGCTTGTAGAGAGGTCACTAATGTCACCAGTACTGTTCAAGAGATAATCTGGACAAACTAACAGAGGATAGATAGTCGATGTTAATACACTCAACAACCTTATTAATGTCAGGTCTATTTAGCTATCTAAGCGCTTATTGTAAGATGTCTACATCAAACACTTACAAAAGTACTTTCCAACAGCGAAAATCGAAGGTACTATACTGTGCTATAAAAACAAGTGCTTGCTTCAAAAATATTCCAGTAGTCATCTGAAAGTGTGGGGCACCTATAGTGAAGTCAGTAACACTCTTTGCTAGTAATCAAATGCCGTGCAAATTCTGTCGTTCGCGACCAACAGATTATCAGCATGCACGCTGTGTGCGGTTGAACTACAGGTTCCCTAATCCCTTACATGGGAATCTAAATTACAAGTCAGGATATCTCTAAAGTCAGTAAGGCTTGCCTGAATGACAAGAAACACTGGTGATAAGGAAAACAAGCCTTCACGCAAAAATCAGTCAGAGGTGCCATATTAGGCGCCCTGACTACATCTGAACTCATAGCGGGCGGACACAAAAAAAAATCGGAATATGACAGTGAAGATATTATTTTTTCTTTCATCATTTCCTGTGTGAGTAATCATTTGGGAATGAAGGAGCCTTGAGCAAAAATGATATCTTATTATTCAGTGTGTAATGTTGATGGGTTTTCCCTCTTGAATTTAAAGTTTAATATTTATTACTCCACAATAGACATTAATACTTTTTATACATATTGCATTTGTTCTAGCCTTTTACTCTTGTGACATACTCAAGTACTCACTATGTACCTATATGAGAAGTGGGAGACTTTCATGATTTACAATAAAAGTGATAAATGTTTATGGTTTGTTGGGTTCAGTGTTTTACATTAACCTTTATTTAACTCGGTTGTTTGATTGATAGGACCATCATCATTGCACTTCGGTGGGTAACCATGTGTGCTCCGATCTCTTTTCTTACCAGGAAGATCTCACCGATCATTCTTTTTCGGCCATATTGATCATTCTTATTGTGATATATAAGCAGCCTTTGCCAGAAACGATATTTTAACGTCCCATAAACTCGTTCAAGCGTCGTTTGGGCTCTCGTGCTTATATGGAGGCGTGTCAGTTTCAGCCAGCGTTTACTGGGTTCGCTCTCCGTTAGTCTTTAAACTGTCCCAGCTGTGGCCTGCATGGCAGCAGGTTACTGGAAGATCTCAGCTGCAGTGCACAAAACTCTGTAGCACCGGCAAGGGAGTCCCCAATGTAATTTTGAAGATGGTGCAGATATTTTGTATAAATTTTCTTTTTAATCTTTTCTAATGAATTCTGCCTGAGCAGCAGCTTTCCAGCCTGCTCATCTTGATTTTGAACCACTAAGGGTTCTTTTACATGCTCAAATTGAACACGGGACCTACGTTTTATCATCAGTCTCAGGCAGGAACTCCAAATCACCTACACTGATACAAGAGAGGAGGAGCATCTGGCCAAATGGATTAGAGCGCGGCTCCCATGCAGGAAGACCTGTGTGAATCTACAGTAAGGCAGATGATTTTTTTCTGTCTGAGGCATAAAGAAAAATGTAACTGAACAGTTTCGCTGTGACTGTACTAGCCATACAGTCAGTAGTGTCAAATTACTCCATACACTGCCCTAGAAAGCAGTATTACAGGCAGTCACCCAGTGTGTTTGTACTTGAGTTGGACTACAGGTGACCTTCAGTCCTCTGCAGTGCGGGTTCAACTCACGCGAGCACTGACAGAAAAGCTACAGGTTCCCCAGATTTGCAGTGTTGTGGCACAGGCAGAGGGTTCTGATGTCACTGACACCGAGCCGAAAAACTGGAAAGCTCAAGTGCTTCTGGATAGGGAAAAAACATTTGCTAATTAAAGGCAATAACGACAGTATACAATGAGGTATTCAGTTGGCCATGAATCTAAGAGATGAACAGGCAGGCTTCGACCAAATAGATCCTGTGCTGACCAGATAGCCACATTACGTATAATAGAGCAAAGTATTGAATGGAAATCCCCACTTTATATCGGATTTGTTAAAGTTATGAGAAGAGCTTTGACAGTATTGATAGGGAAACCCTTTGCAGTAATAGACATTATGAATCCCACAGAAAATTATTAACCTATTAAAAACATATACAGATATAGTATGGAGGTTCTTTTGTGAGAGGTCAAGCTAACAGATACTTTCGAATAGAAACAGGAGTGCGTCAGAGATGTCTTCTGCCTTTGTTGTTCTTACTGACAATAGACTGGATTATGAAGACCACAGTAACTAACACCAGAAATGAAATTCAATGGACTCTGACAGAGCAACTAGATGATCTGGACTTCCTTCGATGATATAGCCCTTCTGTCACATACACGAAATCAGATGGGATAAGCTTAACACATTGAATCAAGGTCAGCAACTAGGGCTGAACATTCATAAAGGGAAAGACAAAGATATTGAGAATTAACCAAGCAAACGACAACTCGATCTCCCTGGAAATCCACTTCAAGAGGTAGAATCATACACATATTTAGGCAGCAACGTAGACAAAGAGGGTGGAACAGATAGAGATGTTAAAATAAGAATACAGAAAACAGAAGAGCTTTCATTGCACTGGGAAACATTTGGAAATCCCAAAGAAATCAAATCTAGAACAAAAATTCGGATATTTAACTCTAATGTTATTAAACAGTTCTACTGTAGCGGTCAAACATGGAGAACAACTAAAACAATAGCGCATAAATTGCAAACATTCATCAACTGGTGTCTGCGCAGAATAGAGAGAATAAGATGGTATGATAGGGTCACAAATGAGGAACTTATGGAAGACAAGACAGTTCAGTGAACAAACAGGTTAAAAAAAGACCTTTGGCGCTGGATAGGACACACTTTTGAAAACCGGAGGAATATAACAGAAGGGTCCTTGCCTGGAACCCGCAGGGACAGCGAAAGAAGGGGAAGCCGAGAAATACATGGAGACGAGATTTGGAGGCGGAGATCAACAATATAAAGAAAGAGCTGGAGGGAGCTGCAGGAGATAGCTAGAGATAGGAGGACTTGGCGCCCAGGTTGGTTGAGGGCCTATGCCCCCAGCCCGGGGTAAAAAGGCAAAGAGAGAGAGAGACATGTGAATCTGCATCCTTATCCAGAGTGAAGGAGATGAGACAAACTAGGAACTGTCAGACATGAACGTGGTACAAGACATTTGATTAATAAATACAGAACCGCCCGAGTGGTAACCGGGGACCAAATTTGGGGTGTAAAGAATAGAACCACTGTTACCTGCGCATGTCAGCAGAGGCGACTAAAGGGTTTGGCTGAAATCGGATTCATGTGTCCTAAACGTGTAGAAGTCTTATGCGTTCGGGGCCTGAAACAATGTGCAACGTATACGTTCCTTCTTGGCAAGATCAAACATATCACAAGAGTGATTAAAATTGGTCGTAAAGAACGAACGCAAAAGAAAGAAAAAGAAATACAGAACTGGAGGGATCAGTCACCTACGCTGGTGGAAACTGTGCACCTATGAATCTGTCAGAGTGCAATCACAATGATCATCACTTATCCAGTTACTATTAATAGTTTGTGATTTCTATGGTGGATTAATTGTATAGTTTTTCTTGAACTAAAAAAAAAAAGGTTCAACGGCGACGGATTTACTTCATTGCTCTGGGTTTTATGGCTCCATCCTCGGCAGAGATGGCATGACATCTGCCGAGCGCATTCACACAAACTCCCGTTACTCTAGCAACAATCCTAGGGATCTCATGAAAAAATTGCTTGTGTCTCGGTCCAGATTCGTACCCAAAACCTTCAGTACGACAGGCAAACGACTTCACCATTGATATCCCAAAACCTCTTGTGAATTATGCTATAGCAGTGTACTGTTGCCTTCTGACCGGAGCCTTGAAAGAAAAGCTGACAGGTTTAGCTTAGTCGTCGGATCACCATCACTGCACGTCGAACAAATTAGTCCATAAGTGCTCCGATCTCTCCCTCAGTATGTCCATCAGCGTGTGGCGACTAACGACACCGGTTCGTTGTTGGTTTACAATTCTTCTTTGTCTGCCAGCATAGCGTTCTTGTCAGCTACCACACTTAACTTTGAGTTCTTGCAGTCTGGTTAGTATTTATTGGATGCACCGCTATTACGTGAATCATGTACACGCCCTCTCTCCCTTAAGGAATTTATAATATCAGCCTGTTCCATTGCTCGTCCGCTTTGGACAGCAGCCATACCTGCAAGCCTATCCGCACGTTCATTCCCCCTTACACCTGCATGCCCTGGTACAAAAATAAAACTGATCTTTGTCAGCTTAGACCTCCCCAGCGATTCTATCCAATGTCTCCTAGCCCATCCTGTTTCAATCTTCTTGAGCATACTCATTGAGTCACTGAGAAAACAGTATGGACAAAGTCTGTGATTCTGGCAAATCCATGCATCCTTTGTTAACCCGCCATGATTTCCATGAGTGAGACTGCTTGTAGTCACAGCAAAACCACCACTGTCTTCCTTCACAACATCACCTCCGACCTGAGCAGTGGCCCCACGAGCTCCGCACATGTCGAATCACCAAGACCATCCGTATAAATGATTACATCATGCTCAGATGCGTTCTCAAGTGTCACCTGAACCTCTGCCTCCACAACAAGTGGGTTGTGTTACCTGCATTCTTTATCAAGTTCGATGCATACAGAAAAGGATGTAGATACTCTTGGCACCTGGTATCCATTCTTCACAGGATCAATGTCTTCAAGTGTACACACCTGTTCAATACAGTCTTCGGCCTGACCCATCCAAGATTTTCCTCTTGCGGCCTGTTTCATTGTTGTCTCTTTGTTCCAGGGTGCAGATGTTGTGTGTGTCAGCATTGACTCGAAGGTATGCTCGTGCACGGCTCATCAGTATTCTATACTCCATAGTAGGATAGTCAGGAGATGACGCATCGCCCTGCACGACGTGTCTTTAGTGCAACCAAGTATGCGCATCGCCTCGTTCTGTATTCTTTCAGATCGTTCTATCCGACTATGACTGAAAGTCAGGATCGCCAGCGCATACTCAAGCACAGAAAGGACCAGACCCTGGTATAAATACAAAGAATGGCGCTGTTACAATCCGCCGCAGCCATTACCCTCATCGCCAGCCAAACCTTTCCTCGCCTTCATTATCACGCGAGCTATGTGTTCCGTAAAAGCCTAGACTACGATCAAAACGCAACCCCAGGTATTTCATAGACTGAGATCGCTCCACTACCTCTGAACACAAAACCACAGATGGTGTTGGAGTGTTGACGATGTGGTTGTTTAAAGAAAGCTGACAGGTTCAACTGAGTGCAAATAAACCTATCCAGAAAGTAATCAAAATCAAAGAAAAACTGACTGATGCTACAGGTAAGAATGAGAAAATTGAAATATTTTCAGCATATGGCATATAAAAAGACGCTACGTGTTGGAGAAGACCATTATGGAAGAAGGCATCCCTACCAAAAGTAGAGGAAGAAGTATTCAGGATGCAACTGATGGTTGGAAGTATGAAGGCAGCAGATACGAACATCTGGCTTATGAGCGAAATTTCGACATTACTGTTTTCTTCTCTTCCCCATTTACTTCTTTATACAGAAGTGTTTGGGGAGTTCGTAGTGATCTTGTGTGTGCTTGTTTTAAGGCACTTTGTAAGCTGATATTCATTTACGTAAGGCTGCTCTTGATGCCATCGCTCTATCTTTTGCGTGGTCTTCCTCTTGCTTTGTACTCTTATACTTTTTTGTAGCGGCTCTCTGTGGTACATTACTGTTAGACTGGCAAAAGCTCTGCTCAAGGCAAGCTATTGATGACAGAAACAACACATGAACGAGTGAGAAGATGCATAGGACAGAACATTTTAAAGTACTGTACTTTCAAAATAGATCCAACATCTTGGAAGTTGGAAAAATAATAAACTGAAAGAATACAAGTGATGAACTAATAAAATTAGTAGTTAACCCTTTCATTTCGTAATTGTTTTTATTCCGTATGCATTTATATTGCATTGTATACTCTATTAGTCAGTGTACTGGCTTTGCGTCATCTGAAAAAATACCGCGATCCAGTATATTGAAGACGTAGTCAATTAATATCCGAACCCGACTCCATGAGACTAAAATCCACCAACGAAGGATGGCCCCAGACCAGTGGCGGCTCGACGTGCTGATTTTGTTGGTGGGGCCAGACATTTTTGTGTGGAAAATCCTTGATATTGAGTTAGGTTATATTTTAATTTATACATTACACCTTATTTTTGGTGAGGCTCGGCCCCACTGGCCCTTAATGACGAGCCGCCACTGCCCAAACACTGAAGATTGGATCGTCAGCATGGGAACTAATTGTCTATAGAACAAACTGAAAAAAATGTCCGCCAAACACCATAGCTGGAAGGTCTACATTAAAAGATTAACATACAGGTCTTACCATCGACCTATAAAATTAGATACGAGCACGGCTCCATATTCACATTCAAATCAGTTTCAGAAGGCAGCGTACTACTGTCGTCCCCATTGCTTTTCTTGGGTCTATATTATATTGCCTTTCATCTTCTACATACCTTTAAGATGTAATACGCAGTGTCACCAGTGGCGGCTCGCGATCATTTTTTGTGTTGGGCCAGACAAATTATCGGAAAAATCATGGTTTTTGGTCGTTTTAATTTATAAAATAAATACGTTACACATGGTGGGGCGTGGCCCCTAATGACGAGCCGCCACGGAGTGTTACTATATAATATACGAATACAACTACAGGGCGTTCAACATAAAAGTAGCCTTTGCGTGCAGTTTGAAACTTAAAATATATAGGAGAAGGGAACGTCAGCGCAAAATTTACAGAGAAACACCACGACAAATGTAAGGAAGAAACTTGGGTCGAAACGTTGCTGTATTGTCATTGTTTGTAATTTGTAAAACAGTACTTTGTAATTACGTGTTTTGACAATCAAAGTTTTACTGCAGTCTCATCTGTTTTGGGAAGAAACTTTCCAAAGCCGATAATTATGAAATTTCATAAGAGACACCTGATGGCGGAAGTTATTGATGGAAACGGGAAGTAAGAAAATAGATCTCATGAGATCTGGAAAAGATAGCCTTAAGATCTTGCGGACCTAGGGCGTAGAATATGCAAATGTAGTTTTCTGCTAAAGGGAAGAAGACAGAAAACATTTGAAAATGCTGCTTGCGGTCAAGTTCAATGGCAGTGAAAGTGGTGATACCATAAAAAAACTTAGATGGAGATCACTTTGAAAATAGATCATGAAAATCATGTCAAAAGGAAAAGATAGACAACAGAAGCCAGAAGGAGTCCAGAAAACCGTTGCGTGGAAAAATGAATTTTAAGTTATAAAAAGTAAACAAAATGGTTTTCAGTTCTGCGATCAATCTTCTGGTAGTTTGGGTGGTCCTGAAAAGGACCTGTGTGTGTAAAGGTACTGAAAACTTGGCAGATCTACTTGGCAGCTGCCTTCTTTGAGTCTTGACTTTCTTGGCTGCGAGGTTTCTTGGCAACCTTGGGCTTGGCGGCTTTATTTGCTGCTGCTGGTTTTCTTTGGAGACTTGCGCTACGCTGGCTGGCGACTTTAGGAGACTTAGGCTTCTTTACATGGCAAGTTTCTTAGCAGCAACTTTCTTTGGTGATTTAGGTTTCTTTGCAGCTGCGGCTTTCTTTGGTTTTGGCTACCTTCTTTGGAGATTTAGGCTTGGTAGCTTTCTTCACCTTTGGTTTCTTCTCAGCTTTCTCTCCCAGGCCGACGCAGCGCCAGTTCCCTTGGACTGTTTCAGACCTCCGGCTTTAACAAGCTTTCAATGCTGCCTTGAGACAGGCATTGATGGCAGTTGGGTTATTTCGACTTTGTAGTTGGCCAGAATGTACTTTAGGACCTGGCGAGATGAGCCCACCCCTTTCAGCAGGCTGCAATTGCCATTCACCATAACTTTGTACTGAGGATGAGCAGATGGTGCCTTGGCCTTTGGTGCAGTTTTCTTCTTAGGTGCTGGCTGGAGCAGGAGCTGCGGGCGCAGCGGTGGCAGCAGCGGCATCGAACATGATTAGATGATTAGAACGTTATTACTCGCTGGTTAACTGACAAATTTTTGTCGCTGGTTCGAATGATAACGAACGGAGAAAATCATGGTTTAAGTAAGCCGAGCGCGGACGTCTCGGAGAGCATTGACGTCACAGCCAGCGAACAACTCCTGGCTAGACCCGCTCTGCATCTGGTTGTAACTCTCTGTGCGATATGACATTTTTATAATTATAATAACTATTTACCTATAATCAAAATCAATATCGCATGATATGTATTAGTAGTAATAGTTAATGAAGTTTTGATTAATAACAATAGTAATACAGAAGTTAGAGATTCGTTAATGTTTTAATTTAGTTTTCGTGCAGTTGTGACACACAACTGTTAGCATGACATATTAGAAAATTACATTCAAAAAATAAAAACAACGTTTTTAATACAATTTTATAATTGAAAAATAGAAAATTAAATTTACTTTCATATTCCTATGTTTGTATGTTGGTTTATTACTGACTTCATCTTTAAACTTTTGTTTTTCATGTGGGTCTATTGCACATTTCACCATGGCAGTTCGCATTCACTTATAGCATTTAAACTTCAAAAAACTTTATAAGCCCTCTATTTTAGCAAAATATCTTCGCGCATTTCACACAATACATTCACTTTTTGTCACCACATAATATAATAAACACAATTAAATATTTTAGTATATTAGGGTTGAAGTTTTCAGACATCGAACATACAGACGCAGACATCGAAATACTTTCTCATAGGACAGCCTTTGTATGTTTACATCTATTATACATTGGCATCAGCGCTTGTGTGGACGATGTCATTTTACCATGTTATTAGAATTTCTGTATTATAATGTTCATATACAACTAAGTTTGTAAAAATCAGTTTACACGAATTAACTCTCATCATTTATTACAGCTTCAAACTTCAAAAGACGTCCGTAACCACGTGTATTACAGCTATTTCCGCCATTTTCCTATCATTCTTTATTCTTGAATCTGGAGTTGTAAACATATTTGTTTCTGTTTTGATCTAATTATTGATACAGGAAAGTTAATGGTATAATATCTGTGCAACTAAGTTTTGTAGTTAATACCTGTAATTTTAAACATTGATTTCTTTGTTTCACCGTTAGTAAAAGCAATATATTGTTATATCTGGACTCCAGTAAGTCTATTACATAATATCTAGTAAACTGAGGAGCTGTGGAATACATGTACACCCGCGTATTGTATTATATATATGCAACAAATAAGAAACGTGAACCCTTTCCAACCTACTGTGTACAAATGTGTAAACCTATGTGTCAGTGTTTTATTTATAAATTTGTATTAACAAAATGAAAAGTGCAGCAGAGTTCTTAAGTTAATGCTAAGCAAGCCACTTCGGATGTTGCAGAGAGGGGCAGGGAGGAAAGTATGTGCAGTTTGTTGAATTACCGTAACAAAAGTTAAATGTTAATAATATGAGCAAACTTCTATACAAATTAAACTCAGACAAAAATAATAAATAAAACACGTCATTAAGCCTGTGCAGTTGAAATCGTATTCTGTATCACAATAGCAAGTCATAATTACAGTTAATCGACTACATATCATAGTAATGTAACATGTTCGTTTAATGTGTGTATCAGAAAACACCCATTGAGACGACGACATTCTAAATCAAACATATTTCAACTTTCTAACTGTCTGGTCTAACTGTTCTTCTTAATTCTCCATTTCATGTTAGTAAATAGTAGCCTTCAAACACACATACAGATACATATATATATATATATATATATATACATATATATATATATATATATATAAAAAATTTTAGTTTCTCTCTATCTCTAGCATGTGATTCACTTGACTCTTAGAACAAGTGTCCACCACTCTTCTCAGTAGTCCGTTTTCTGTATTGTGTTCCAGCTGTGATTAATTTATTCTCAGTTCCTGTTCTACTGTTCTCCTCCGGATCGTTTGGGTTTTCCCGCGTTTTCGTTTACCCTCTGGTGTTCATCACAGTGCATTTTTGTGACAGTCTCCATGGGCATTGTATGTCGATTCATTTACACCTGCTTTTTGGGGATGGATGATGGTGTTCATTCATATTATCTTTCTGGCAATATATATATAAATATATATATATATACCCTTTCTCTGCGTCCTATTTTGAGCATATCTTAATCTTATAACTTGGTGATGAGGAACTTAAATTGATATTTTATTGTACTCCCCAAGTCACTGTCTGGATTATCCAACTTTAACAGCATACGATACTGCTGGGCGGACAGTTACAGAACATTGTATAACTACATACGGGCGTTACATAAGCCAACACGTTACACTGAAAAGACAAACTAAAATGGACCCGTATATGTTGAATATTGATACACAATTGATACATATATACACGTACGACATATTTATATATTATTAATGCCCATCAAGAAACGTCCATATTTATTTGCGTAGAAGAAACAAATGAAAGACCACGAATATTTATCTATTGCTTGATTTACCACGGATAAGTTGCATGTAGAACTACAAATTGCGTAGTTATTTTCTTCTTCTTCTTTGCTTTGCGTTCTTTGGGGTCTCTGTGGCTGAGTGGTTAAGCCCTTTGCCTTGCGAGTCGAAGGTCGTGGGTTCGAATCCGGACCGCGGCCTTCTGTTCCAGTGCAATTTTCCAGAGACCTCTAGATTGTTGTCGGAGCTACGGAGTTCGTGCTTTGTGCAATACTCTCGTCAGGTGGCGTGCCATTTCTGAGGAGAGGGGCATGTGAGGTAAAACCCGGTGCAATGAAGTCAATCCTTCGGCTTAAAACTCTTTAAAACTCTTTAACCAATTTTAATCACTCTTTGTAATATGTTTGATTTTTGCCAAAAACGTGTATACGTTGCACATTGGTTTGCACCATAGACTTATACACGTTTAGGACACGTGCATTCGATTTCATCCAAACATCCTTAGTCGCCTCTTACGACATGCGTGGGAGGTAACAGTGGTTCTATTCTTTTTCACCCCAAATGTGTGCCCGGTAACCACTCAGGCTCGATCACTATAAATCACAAAGTGGTTAACAAGTGGTCGATATAGAGCGTTTAAAGAAGATAAGGGACTACAAATAGAAATGTCCCGTAGCCTTTGCAGGCTGTAATGGTTTACCATGTGTGTTCTGCGTCTGGTTCTGCATCCAGGAGAGTTAGGTCAGCCAGTCTTTATTAGGAAGACCTAAAAGTGAAAATTAGCAGCCTGCCGATGACCTGCAAAACACACAAGACAGTTTCGCCTCCTAGTTCTGTAGACCAGAAAACACGATGTCAAAGACTAATGGGTCATTGGCTCGCGTAGGGGGATAGACTCCCTTAGATCAATTTTAACATATTTTGGGGTCTTAAGAGGAGGCAGACCGAATGAAAACATGTAGAAACCGGGTGTACTGGTTTACAGTTCTGTATGTGCATAACTGGCACAACGAACTCACACTCTATGCATTATACGCAAGTCACATACATGTATCAAAACACGAACGGCAGTCTCACTATAAATCATGGCGGTTACCAAAGCGATGATTTGGCTAGATTCACAGACTTTCATCCATACATGTTTTCTCAGTGACTCAATGAGTATGCTCAGGAAGATTGAAACAGTGTGGGCTAGGAGACATTGGATGGAGTCGCTGGGGAGGTCTAAGCTGACAAAGATCAGTTTATTTTTGTGCCAGGGCATGCAGGTGTAAGGGGGAATAAACGTGCGGATATGCTTGCAGGTATGGCTGCTGTACAAAGCGGACAATGGACAGC
>JADZMA010001056.1:0-25885 GCA_020796225.1 Arion vulgaris
CAGGTATGGGTGCCAATCCATTAATCAACATTGAACTGGTATGTTTAGTGCGGATGCTTTGGAGATCGGAGCAACTATGGACATGTCAGTGCAATGAAGATATTCAAACTATAACTGAACATTAATAAATAATACAGCACACAATGATAATCTTTTACAAATTATTTTAATTTCAGACACTCGTACAATATTACATAAGATAAAGATGGTCAAAATATTTATTATTAGTACGTTATTTCTATTGAAATAACTACATGTGAAATCGTTGCCTAAAAAAGTTACCAACAACAAGAAAAGACAGAATCCCCAACATCAGCATAAGAAGAAAGTTGGCACAAAACCGTGCTTGAATTATATAGATAAACAAAGAATGAATTGGTTTGGCCACTTAATAAGAATGCATCCAAACCCCACAGTATACAAAGTCTTCTACAACAGAACATCAGGAAAGAAGGCAAGAGGAAGACGACGGAAAAGATGGTTAGATGGCGTGGCAGAATCCTGTGAAAGAGCAAAGATAACAATCACACAAGCCACCAGAACAGCGCAAGACAAAACAGAAAACCACGACACTGGGCACAACCGGTAGCAGTGGGGCGACAAAGAAGAAGATTTTCCTGTAGAACTATAAATAAAAAAAGTTACATAAACACATGCACAGTATAAATAAAAACCCTATGCCATGCAATGGCACATGAACTAATTGAGTTACGTTCAAATTCAAAACAAATATGTTGCTAAGGTTACAGTCAACAATCTCACAGAAATGTTAACAATTTTAAAACCTGATTTGATTAAAAATAAATTTTTCTTAGTTTCAAAATGTAATATCAATTCTTATTACTTTCAATACAACGTATACATAATCTCATATCAAACTTAATACAAACCAAACATAACTTTTCCCAATAACTGTAGATTTTTCCAAAATGATATTCATTTCATATGTTCAATGTTAGCACATTTAAGACATTATTTCTCAACAAATTTTTTCCCAAGTTCTGCAGGAAGTTGGCGTACTGTTTTTTTTCTAGGCTGTACAGAAATCTATCAAGTGTCAATAAACTCATCATTGATCCCCCTCTCGTCAAACATGTCCATCAAGAGGTCAAACAGCTCCTGGAAAGGACACAAAAATGACATCATTTAGATAAGAACAGAATGAAGAGCAGCAAGTCAACAAAAATGTGTCTTCTTGCTTAACATTTTTGGCCCCGCTATGAACTCAGGTGAAAGTAGGGTGTATAATATGACACCACTGACTTTTGCATGAAGGATTGCTTTAATTATCAGTGTCCTCAATTAAGACAAACCTTACTCCAACATCAGAAGGTGCAATTTGTATGAGTTACAACAGCTATATCTCTTAATGTATCCAAAATGTGAGGATAAGTCAGTATTTCATTGAAAATGGTGGCTGGGGGTTTTTCAAAGATGTTATAGACATCTAAGTATGTGTAATTTAGGTAGGAGATGCCAGGTGTTGCAGGGGTGTGCTGATACAAATGTCAGGGAGTACGCCTTTTTTATGACAGTCACACAACAATGTCACGAGATTACAGCCTCGTTTTGACAATTCATAAAAAGTACAGCCCTCTTTTATAAGTCAGACAACAAACAAGCTCAATTAAAGCAAAAGACAACGGGAAGCTTACGGAGAGAACAAGACATATTCTAGTGAATCAAGATGTGAAGACAAGATAATGCGATATGGATAAATTGCTTTGAGCCATATGTAACATAAAAGCTACGAGGGGAATAAAATAAAAATATATAACAAAAACCCTTTGTCATGATCACAGTTAAACTGTGATATTTTGCATCTTCACCCCTTACATTTCAACACTGCACTTTGGAAAAGTCTCCTTCCCTCTTTGATCCACTTGTAGCCAGGCTGCAATGATGTGGCCTGTTACCAAGGCCCCCAACTTGGAGATGTGAGTACAATCTTGAGTGACTGACATAGAATGTGGTCACACCCACTCACTTTCTTCCTCATGCAGATTTGTGTATTTATGAGACAACTACACACAACCTTTCACTTTTGCCCCTCCAAAGAGAGACTAGTGATCCCAAACCTGCCAGTGCAGGGCTGGGCTCAGGACAACCTACCGGATCCATGGTATCAGCAGACACTGAATATGTTCCATCTGTCCATTCTCCTCCATGAAATGTGACTTCTTGTATTTCAAACTCATCATCTAAACCAACAATAAAGGAAAGAAGATGATGAAAAAATCAGAATAATTAAATTACATTTTTGCATCATATTATGGAATAGAAAAATACTGATAAATATTCTCCACTGAAAGTTATTCAAAATCAAGTAAAAAACATTGTGAAAACTGGAACTTTTTCCCAATCTCTCTCTCTCTCTGCCTTTTACGGGTTGGGGCATAGGCCCTCAACCAACTCATGCCAAGTCTTCCTATCTCTAGCTATCTCCTGTAGCCCCCTCCAGCTCTTCTTTATATTGTTGATCCCCGCCTCAAATCTGTCTCCATGTATTTCTCGGCCTCCTTCTTTCGCTGTCCCTCCGGGTTCCAGGCAAGGACCCTTCTTGTTATATTCCCCCCGGTTTTTCCTAAAGTGTGTCCTATCCAGCCCCAAAGCGTCTTTTTAACCTGTTGTTCACTGGAATCTGTCTTGTTCTCTCCAAAAGTTTCCTCATTTGTGACCCTATCATACCATCTTTTTCCCCTCTATTCTCCAGACACCAGTTGATGAATGTTTGCAATTTATGCGCTATTTTTTTAGTTGTTCTCCATGTTTCTGACCCATACAGTAGAACTGCTTTAACATTAGATTTAAAATACCCGGAATTTTTGTTCTAGATTTGATTTCTTTGGACTTCAAATGTTTCCCAGTGCAATAAGCTCCTCTTCCTTCTGTATTCTTTTTTTAACATCTCTATCTGTTTCCACCCTCTTTGTCTCTTGCTGCCCAAATATGTGTATGATTCTACCTCTTAAAGTGAGTTTCCCCAGGAGATCGGGTTGTCTTTTGCTTGGTTAATTCTCAATATCTTTGTCTTTCCCTTATGAATGTTCAGCCCTAGTTGCTGGGACCTTTGATTCAATTTGTTTAGCTTATCCTGCATCTGATTTTGTGTTATGTGACAGAAGGGCTATATCTAGCGAAGTCAAAATCATCCAGTTGCTCTGTCAAGTCCATTGGATTCCATTTCTGGTGTTAATTACTGTGGTCTTCATAATCCAGTCTATTGTCAGTAAAAACAACAAGGTGATAAAGACATCCCTGCCTCCTGTTTCTATTCCCAAAGTATCTTAGTTTACCTTCATGAAAAAACTCTACATTTCATATCTGTTTTATTTGCTTTATTAGGTTAATAATTTTCTGTGGGATTCCCTAATGTCTCATTAATTTCCAAGGTTTCCCCATCAATACTGTCAAAAGCCTTCTCATAATCAACAAATCCGATATAAAGTGGGGATTTCCATTCAATACTTTGCTCTATTATTTTACGTAATGTGGCTATCTGGTCAGCACAGGATCTAGTTGTGGAAGCCTGCCTGTTCATCTCTTAACTTTATATCGATGGCATCTCTCAGGATGACTCTCTTAGTATTTTCCCAGGTACAAACAGCATTATTCCCTATAGTTTTCACACTTCTGAAGGTCCCCTTTCTTTGGTAGCTTCCCCAGGTATCCTTCTCTCCAGTTTGCTGGGATTTCTTGGTCTCCCAGATTCTGCTAAATAATTTATACAGTATTTCTGTGGATGTGTTTATTTTGGCTTTAACCGCCTCCGCTGGAATACATCTGGACACGCTTTTCATCTTTTAAAAGTTTAAGGGTTACTAATCTCCTCCTTGGATGGTTTCTCACAGTTGATGTCCAAGTCAATTTCTCCGGTTGGATATCTGGGGTTGTAGGTGCTGGTCTGTTCAGGAGTTCCTTGAGTATTCCCATCCCTCTTTCCATTTTTGGGCTCTAACATTGTGATGTTTCCCCCTACTATTTTTGATCAACCCATTTGATGGTCTGTATTTTCCTGCTAGCTTTCTAGTGATATTGTAAAGATCCAAAGGGTTTTCCTTTCCTGCAGCTACCTCTGCTTCTCTTCTAGATCTTCTATATTGTCTTTTATCTAAATTTATTTGTTTCTTCACTTTCTTGCTAGCTTCTGTGACTTTTCCCGGGCTATGGCTTTGGGAGTTCTAGTTTTGCTATTATTTAAATCTGCTTTCCTCTTTTCCTTTCTTCTATTTCCTTAGGTTTCTGGAGTTATCCATGCCTTATGATTCGCTCCTTCTTTCCTAATACCTCTGTGCATGTTTCATTCCCAAAAATTTTTGGCTTGCTGCCAGCATTCTTCACTCACCTCATCTTCTAATTGCAACACCTCATACTTAATAGAGACTGTGACCGTGAACTGTTCCTTTGTTTCTTGACTCGGGTATCCCACATTATAATTGGTGTCTATTTCATAGGATGTTATGTATCGCTTTAAACTTCAGTTTAATTTTACTTATCAGCAAATGGTGATCCGAATCTACATCTCCCCCCTTTGGACCCTTTCATCTTGTAAGAGATGACCTGAATTTCTTGTTTATGCATATGTGGTCAGTTTGATTTTCTGTTCTGTGATCTGGTGATACCCAAGTTGCTTTATGTATTCTTTTATGTGGAAAGACCCCTTCCCCTTAAGTATTGATTAAGCTGCACAGAAATTAGTGAATAGTTCTCCATTTTTGTTCATTATTCCTAGTCCGTGTTTCCCCATGATCTCCTCGTAGCCTATGTTTCCCGAACCTATTTTGGCATTGAGGTCACCCATCAGAATTTTGATGTTCCCATTTCTCTGATTTCCTATAGTATTTTGAAGTTTATTAAAATTCCTCCTTTACTTTTTCCTCTTTATCATTGGTAGGTGCATAACACTGGTCCATTCAAGAATACTTTCTTTTTGGTAGTTCTGAAAGTTCTGTTGATTATCCCAGGACTCCCCTCTTCCCATTTTATTAGTCAGTCTCCCTTCTTTAGATAACATTAAAGCCACTCCTTCACTATGGGGGGCATTTCTTCCATATGGCCTGAGAACAGCATTGTTTCTCCTGTGTTTAGGCGTTGTTTGCCTGCACCATTCCACCTAGTTTCCCATAATCCCAAGATGCCCAAACCGTGAAATTTCATCTCATTTACAACCTGTGCTGTCTTTCCAATTTGATACATACTTCCCAACATTCAGGTGCCAATTCTGGAGCTTTTTCCCAAATGAAAGGAAGATAATCTCGGTGTAGACTCCTTCGGCTTTCTCTGCATCGCTTCATACCTCTTCTAGAAGAGCTTCCCTTCCTCTTGGTTGGCACAGTTTTTATTTTATTTTTATGTGACTTGTTCATGGGTTGGTTGGATTTGTGGCTAAAATTTTCTACTGGATAGGGTAGCCAGCCCTCGCCAAACCCCCCCTTAGTGCCTCTTACGACATGCCTTGTAGGTCCCAGTGCTGCTCTCTTTTCCCTTTCGGGCCCGGCAGCACAGGGACTGTTTCCAATCATCAAAATAAAAAAACTTATTAAATAGTCAAAATATTTGCTGAATATTGACAAGAATCAAAATGCCATCAGGAGTAGAGGTCTGTTATTTATTACCAACCATCCTTTTGAGTCAAGGAGTCATCCAAAAAGGGGATGTCTGTCAGCTATTGCATTGTATTTATCAACCATCATTTTTAGTCAGAGTAATCAGGAGTGGGGGTCTGTCAAAATTAAATTTCAGTTTCAAATATCTTCATTGCACTCGGATATGTATGGCCTTCTATTGCCTTCAAAATTTCCCCCAAAGCATTCAGCAACTAACCGTCCAATTATTATGGGTCTATACCTTTCCTGGCCCAAGTTTTTAAAATTGTACCAGCAATCATTTGAGTCAAGCAGCCTCGGGAAATTGGGTAAAGCTCTGAAAACATCCCCCATCAAATGAAAAGCCAGAATCATAAACATAAAAAACAAAATTTAATTTTTAATTTGAAACAAATGAAAAAGCTCCCCCCTTGTGGATAAAAAAAACAAAAATTTTTTTCCTATTCAAATAATTAATCTCTCTAATCTTTTATCCCAATTATTTCAGTAGTATTTAAAATAAAAAACTCATACAAAACTAGAGATATTTCAAAATAAATGTCTGAAAATTCTAAATCACCACACGAAGGAGCTTTAAAATGAACAAACTTCATTTTGGCCATCTTTAAAAAGAGGGAGATGGATGGGTCAATTTGGACATTCCCAGTATGATCTTAATTAGAACAGCTCCCCAAATAGACAGCGGGGGAAAGAAAAACTGGACAATCAAATGAAAGATGGAGGAACTGTGGAAAAAAATTTTAAAAGTTGTTCGGACATGGGAAAAAAAATTTGGGTAGAAATAAACAAACCAACAATTAAAATCTTTTGTGAAAACTTTATGTTCTGGACCCCCCGAGGATATAGATATAATCTTGTTCTTCAAATTTTCATTCTGGTTTACCCTTAGGGTTGATCTTGTTCATCATATTCAGGATATTGAGAGGGGAAAGCGAACACTGTAAAGAACCTTTGCCACCTTTGGTAATTTTTATTTAAAGGGGGGGTCCAAAATCTAATGAAAATGAAAACAAAAGTTAAAAAATATTTATTAATTCATTTTTTTTTCTTTTTTTCCCTAGGTTCGGTTTTTTTATGGTATAAAAAGGTTTCTTTGTTTTTAACAT
Source organism: Arion vulgaris (assembly GCA_020796225.1). NCBI lineage: Eukaryota > Metazoa > Mollusca > Gastropoda > Stylommatophora > Arionidae > Arion > Arion vulgaris. The sequence goes on from JADZMA010001056.1 coordinate 6,713, forward strand.
TTCCTCTGCCTTTGATTTTTCTCACCATTTTGTGGGCTCCTTTACTTTAAACCATTTTCTGAATAGTAGCGATTGTTTTTTGCTGTTAAGGGAAAACCCCCTTTTCTTTTTTTTAATAATGGCCCGTGATGTTCCTAAGTCTATATTCTCTTTTTTATTCTTATCTCTCCTTGTTACCTTTCTCCAGACATTTCATTTTGTTTTTTTTTGAATTTGCTGTGTGTAAATTTTTGGCCTCTTAAAAAAAAGTGGGATGTTACTTTAATTGTCCTGTCCAGAAAAACTTGTGTTTTTAGTTGCCTCTAAACCTTCTGTCCCTAAAATGACCCAAAAAATTTTTTTTTAAATATTGTAATTTTTTCCCGGGACATCTAAATATATCCAAATTTGAGCTGACTTTTTAATAATTCCGGATGATTTGGGTTTTTCGAAAAAAAAATATTCAATTAACTGAACCAAGCAGACATAAAATAAGTTTCATTTTCTGTGTTAGGACACATCATGATATAACATCTGGTATTCCCCCGGGGATAGTTATAAGATGAAATATTTAAAAAACCGAAAAAAATGATCAAAGAAAATCAAACAGGCACTGAAGGGAGGCAAAGGGTTCAAGAAAAAAGGGGAAAGTTAAAAAACACTTTAAAACTTTGCGAACAGAAAATGGACTAAATTCTGGGAAAAAGTGAGCAAGTGGTCGGAAAGGGCAGTATAAAAATTCTTGGGGCCCTATTTTGCTTAAAAGTGCGTATTTTTTTTCCCTTGGATATTGATTGAATAGTTTCTGACTTTTTATACATCTTGACCAGTAATATTTTAATCTTTCAATTTGATCATAGTATATGGACATTAATTAATCAGTTTTCCGAGATAATTCATTTGTAGAACATGTAGGACTACCAATTCTGAAAAAAATGTGATGTAATAAAGTGTCCTTCGGGTGACAACCAACATGGATGAGTAAATAACAAATTTTTCTAAATACCAAGGTGGCTCATTTTCCCTTTTTCTTGGTATCTGGTGAAAATATTGGCTTCCATTGACATTAATTTTAAACAATTCTGCAATGTAACATAAATGGTAAACAAAAAATTAATTATAAATCAATTTTGTGACAATTATACAAAGGGGTGGATTTAAAAAGAACTAATCGTTTAATGGACAAAAAAGGGGGGGGGACTGTGTTTTTCTTTGAATAAGTCTTGCCGGTCAGTCTGCCCTATACAGGATAATTTTGGTTGATTTTAATTTGTCGGTGCCTCTCCCCGGGGGCAAATAATAGTCCTGAAACCTGGCATTTGAAAGGCGAATGAGGTAGGGCCTAGATACCTTAAATAAAAATCAAAAAATCAGATTTTGGGCCTCTTGTGGGTGCATAACTCCCAATCACTCTTGGGCTCAGATCCAAGAGTTTAACAAGGGGCAGATCAGGCTTTTAAGGGAAGAATCTGTATTAAATTTGATCGGGTTTTATTATCTTTTCTTTGCCAAAGATCTTGAGCGGTAGTTTAATAGGGGAAAACATTTCCACATGGGGGGCCAAATTTAAACCCCTGATCTGTTTTTAAAGTGGAAGCCTGAAAATATAGTAGGGTTTTTAATTTTTCCCCCAAAGTGTGTTTTGTGTTAATTTTTCATTTTATGATTTTAAGTCTTCTTTTTTCCCATATAAACTTTTTGTTAAACCCTTTTTTGGTTTGTATGTGATCTGAGCCTGGGAGGTTGTATTTTCCCAGTTATGCACCTGAGGGGCCCATCCATTTCAGGCTTTTTTTTTGGGAATTTCGCCCTACCTCTTTCCTCAAAATTTTTGGGTGCAGGTTTTCTCTTTGCCCCCCTTAAACCTCAAACACACTGGTTTGGGATAAACCCCAATCACCTTTAAAAGCTGCTCTTTTCTCTGAGAATATTCTAAAATAAAACACCCCCATTTTTTGGGGATTATCATTGTTCATCGAACAAATTTTATCTCCAATAACACCGGGGTAACAAAACTAATTCTTTTCTTACGCTGGTTGTGAAAGGAAACATCTGCTCCTTCTGTCTTAATCTAAAAACCTAAATCTTGGGTAACTTTCAGCGGTTCTTGGCTCTATTTTGATCTCTTTTCCCCAAAATTTTGTTTTTTTTTCAACCAAGATAGACAGTCTTTGAAACAAGTTCCAAAAGCGTTTTATCAATTTCTTTATCAATTTTTTGGTCTTTTAGTAGTTTTTTTTGCAGAAATCATTTTTTTTTCCCTTGACATCATCATCAATTTTTGTCCAGGCAGCTTTGCCCCCCCAAGAACCCCGGGAATTTCTCTCTGGGTGGGTTCCCTTTTCCCCAGTCATTTAAAGGCGGGACATCTATCGACATGCCCACTTGCTAAACCTCTTAGGTCTGCCTCCATCAACCATTTTAAAAACCTCTGGTCCATTTTGTCTGCACTTTAAAAACGTGAGCTATCAAACATTTTTAAGATTTTTTTTTTTTAAATTTTTTGTCGGGGTGCCCCAATCATATTCTTATAAATTTTTTAAACTCCGTTGTTCTTTGTTGTGTTGCTTAACACGGGAAATTTTTTATCATTCATCTCACAGGACAGATTTAATCCCCCTATACAAAAATCAGGGATCTAACAAAAAAAATCCTTATTTTCCAGCTGGGAATAAACTATCGGACAAGGACAAACATATTACCTCTAAACAAGGCCCTTTAAAAGTTTGCCTAAAATCAATTTAAAGAATTTAAGTACTATTTAGGTGGGGAATAAATTATTATTAACTTAAAAGTCTTAAAATGTCTTCATTTCTACTGATTCAGTTAGTTAAACAGACTTTAGTGATTTCTTTTCTAACAATCAAAATTAATTTTTTTCCTTATACTAAAGTATTTAGTCAAGTATTTGTTGAATGTGATCAAAATTTATTTTTATTTAATATCATTATTTAAATTGGGGACTAGTTTTTTACATACCATCACATTGTATTTCCTTACTTTGACTGTTGAGTTAGTATTCTAGTAATCCTAATAAAGATTAATCTATTAAGATTTAGAAATTACCCTTTTTTGCAAATAACTCTTATATTATACATTAGTTTTTTAAGTCTCAAAAAAAAAAATTTTATTTTCACAAAATTTCTCATTTCTGGGGTCACCCAAAGGCCCTTCCTCAACTCGAATTCTAGGATAGACTAAGACTGGTTAAAAAAGTTTAGTGAAATTCGCTGTACTTTCAAATACTATTGATTAGATGATTTGATGCATGTTTTGGGGGTTTCTGGAAAATATAAGGCGACCTGTTTAGTTCTCAGCTTTTGACATCTGTCTAAATTTTTATCACCACAAAAGCCTTTAAATTAAATGTTTTTAAAAATGTCTTTAAAATAAAAATTAGTTTAGCTTGTTCAGCTTTTCCATTAATGCATTATAATTCTCATTATAACTCTTAAACCATCTTATTCACTGCGAGAAATTTTTTTTAAAAGACGCCCCTTTCTTCATAAACGGTTCATAATGTAGGACAGCGCCTTCCCTTGAAACTTAAACCTGTTTTTCTAATGCTTTTTCAAGTGCTACTGGAAGTCTGGTTTAGTAAAAAACGTTGTGTTCATAAAACAAACTTTGATAATAAATACAAATTTTGTGTTTGTTATAAAGAATATTTTTTTAAAAATAAATAAAAATTTCTTTACATGTCTGATTCTATTTAATTTTCTGGGAAGTAACAAAGGGGAAAATTAATTTGGTCATTTACTTGGGAATTCCAAAACAAAATGATGAATTTTAAATAATCTTGGTTATTGGGGCGTTTTTTTTATTAAAAGTTTTTTTTTATCGTTAAATGTTTCCTTTCAAGGTATCTTAACAGATATATATGTGTCTTTTTTAAATAAAATCCCTCCGACAGTGTTGTATTAATTTACCATCTACCCTTTTATCAATAAATCAATATTAGTTTTATATTAATTAATTTATTTGTTTATTTTTAGTTTATGTTCTGTCCCCCTCCCTTTAACTTTATTATCAAATCTTTTTTTTCCCAGTGTTCCACCCAAAACAGCTAATTAATTATACTTTTTAAATCTTCCCCCTGTACTACCCCTTTCCCCGTTTCTTATTTTCTGTTTAACAATTTGCTCATCCCCGGGAGTCTTCCTCAAGGTTGATAATTTTATAAAAATTTGATTAAAAAAAACCAAAAAATAAAAAAATACAGGCCCCATCAAAAGCACCATCAAAAAAATGGGCCCTGCAAAAACAGTTTAATTTACTCCCCCTTTAAAAAAACCGATGGGGTAATCAAAAAAAAACATGATTAGAAAAAATACTTTCCCTGGAATAAAATTTTTATCAACAATTATTTTATTTAAATAATTTCCCAGTCTAATGGGAAAATACTGACATATGGTCCCAGTCATGGAAAAAAATAAACGGATACAAAATCTTTGATCAAAATTTGTGGGTTTGGCGGGGAAAGGATAAATCTCATGGACTGCTAAAATAACTAATGTTGATTTTGAAAAAAAATCAAGGGCACAGAAAATTGATTATGTTAAGACCGAGTGGTTACGGGCCCCATTGGGATTAAAAAAATTTCCCCCTTCACCTCCGCATGTCTGGCGCTAGGGGGGTTGGGCCCGTGGGCTGCCCCCCACCCCGAAAAAACCCCGATAGCACAAAAACCACAAAAAGAAAATTCAAAGCTCGCCCCCGGGGAGGAAGGGGGCCCCCAAGTAGAGGACTCAAAAAGCGCCCCTTAAATTGGGTGGCTTCCTACCTTCTTTCACCGGAAGATCTCAGGTTTGGCACCTGGAATGTCTCCCGATGTTGAAAGGAAAACCCCGGTGGCACGGGAAATGAGGACATATGGACGGGCCATCCGGGGACTGGCAAAAACCAGATGGACTCAGGCACACTAGACACAGGGAAATTCCCTTCCCCGGAAGAAGGGGGGGAAGGCGCAAAAATGGAGGGTAGCATTGATTTTGGGCCCAAAACGCAAAAAAATTTAAATTGAATGGGAGCCGTTAGGACCAGAATATCGGGCAACTTTAAAACCTAAATAAAAATTTAAAAAAGGGCATGGTCAATTCTCCCCCAAACAAATGACAGCAAAGAACAAATAAAAAAATTTTTTTAAAAAAGTTACAGGGTGAAAGGCAAATTTTAAAAGTAGGATCTTCTTTTTGCTGGGATTTTAATGCAAAGATACCCCAGAAAACGGGGGCAAAACCAGGGGAAAACACGGTGGGGAAAAAAATAAAAGGGAAAGGGATTTTTGGGGATTTGCGCAAACGTTGTTAAATGCCTTTTTCAGCAAAAAAAGTCCACACATCATGGATTCACCAGACCACAGGAAAAAAAACCGTACCAAATCTAACGGGGAAGTTCAAAAAGTCCTTCGATGAAAAAAAGTATATGGGGCAGATGTGGCCTCATCACCACCTTTTTTCAAAGGGTTGGATGAAACTAAAAGAATTCATGGCGACCCCCCCTTTGTAACGGGGTGAGATCAATTGGGAAATCGGGGAGCAAAAGGGGAAGGATATATTTAGTTCCGATTTTTGGGGCCCCTAAAAGTTGATAAAGGGGTATTAAAGACCCGGCAAAAATTTAAAAGCCTGGACTAGCATGGGGAAACCCCTTGGAAAAAAATGTACCACAAAAGGGAAATGGCTTCAAGTCAGTTAGAAAAGATAACAAAAAAGGGGCAGAAAGGCTGCCTCTGTCACGAACAAGATCAGAAAAGGCAGCCAAAAAAAATCAAAAACCAAAAGGGGGTGAAAAATTAAAAGCAGAAAAAAAGAGGTATAAAGGACCTGGAGAAGCAAAAGAGGCGGCAGCTGGGAACCTGAAAGATTTATCGAAACAAAAATTGACGGGAAAATACCACAAATAAAAAAACCATAGAAAAGGCTGGAAGTTCTGGTGCTAAAGAACAGATGCAAGTGGGCGGGGAAATTTCAGACCTTTTAAATGGCCAGTTCCCCCTACCAAACCCGGACATAGATCAGCTAAGATCTAACAATGGTGTAAAAGAAAAAAGCGGAAAAAAAGGCCATTCCCCAAACTAAAAGGGTAAGCTGGCCCCAGATGTTTTCCCAGGGCCAAAAAAGCAAATGTGACATCTAAACAGACATGCTACAGGCTTGGGGAAAAAATTTGGGGGAAGAAATCCAAAAGGGGCTGGAGGGGCTATATGGAAAATCCTAAAAAGATCCAAGAATCTGACTATGGGAATAATGCTCCTGTCTGTACCAGGCAAAATCAGTCGTCATCTGGAGACTCAAAAACTACAGATCAGTACAAAGGGATGAAAAAGCAGGTTTAGGCAAAACGATCCTCCAATCAAATTGCCTGTTTTGGGGGACAGGCCCCAAGGGAACTCATCCAATAAACTTTGGGACTTAAAAAGGCATTGTAACCTGACAAAACACTCTAAAACCTCGACATTTTGGGCCCCCCCAAAACAAACCAATTTATAAAGAAAATGTGGGGGACTCGGCTAAGTTGCTGGGAAACGGGGGCCCTTTGGGGGAAAAAAGGGTGTGCGACAGGGCCCCCTTTATCCCCCTTTCCCTTTTCCTTGGCTTTGACTGGATAATGGATAACCTGGGGGGAAAGGGTACAATGGACCAGGGTGATCTTTTTGGAGGATCTGGATTTTCAGATGACCCTCCCCTTCACAACCATGAATGCAGAGAAAATAAAAACTAAAACAGTCTCCACCCTAGGCCTGACTATTCATGGGAAAAAAAAGATCAGAGATTAAATCGGGTTTCCCAGGCCCAATCTTTTGGAGGATCCCCAAAAGGGGGGACACATTTCATATCGGGAAGTTGGTCAACATTCTTTGCACGATAGTGTAAGGTTAGAATAAAAAAGGCAAGATCAGGATTTGCCTTTCGAAGAACATAGAGTTCAAGAAATTGGAATAAAACTAAGAAAAAATTTTTCTTTTCATCTGCCTTCTGTGGGGCGAGACATGAAAAACTGGGTAAAAAAAAAAAGTTGCAGCATTCTTTAAACCCTCATGATCCCCATCTGAGATATGCGGACCACAAACAGAGAAAAGGGGATGGGCGGGCCCGGCAGGTGGAACAAAAAAATTGGGCAGAATGGAGGGAAGGACACACCGGGAAAACCCCCTGACCTTTTGGGACGGCTCCCCAGGGAAACCCCCAGGGAAATAAAAAAAAGGAAGCCCCAAAACACCTGGAGGCGGAAAAGGAGAGGGAAAGAAGAAAATGGGAAAAATAGGGGATCTGGAAAGATGGCCTTGGATGGCGGGGAAGACCGTTGCGGACCTATGCTTCCAAAAGGGGGAGGGAAAAGAAGAAATTGAGACCTTTTTTCAGTCTTTGTGAGAAAAGAAATTTTAAGTATTGTGAAAACTTAAAATCGGAAGGGCCGAAACATTTCCGAACAGTCTGGCTTTTGGTATGGAAGAATATCCACCCAGACGATAGTCCCCAAAGGACAGTTTTGTGGATACCCTGATTTCTTATTCAGTAATGTAATGACCCAAAAATTTTTTTGGCTCTATTTTACAGTCAACCCAAGGTCTCTAACTTTTTTTGATAAAAAAGTTTGGTCCCTGCAAGCGGGGTGCAATGTATGTCATTCTTGGCTAAGACCATCTATCCGAGTGATCAAACTGGTCGTAAACAACAAAACTTTCTTGAAAAAACTGTTGGCGCTTCTTTACAAATATCAACATATTTTTTTTAGCTTAACCTCTATAATATCTAAAGTCAAAATTTTTCGATAAATTCATCCCTAACTGATCTGCTAAAAGATTTTTTTGCCTCTACAATTAGTTTTTGTTAAAACAGCATATAATTTAAAAACTAAAATAATGTTTCTGTTTGTTTAAAATGGGGCTATTATATATAAAATTAAAACAAATGGATGTATTTTCACAAAATCTTCTGTATTACCAAAAAATACATTTAACTATAGGAAACATATTAGCATGCTTTAAAAAAAATATTTAAAAAATTGGAAGAATAACAATCCAACACAAGGGGTTTTATAACAATAGGTTAATAAAAAATTACAACTGCTCTCTTTTTTGGGTCTTTTCTGAATACTTTTTCACCCGTGGTCCGGGCCCCGGAAAGCAAAAATTCCACTCACCCCAAAGGCTTTGGGGCGACTGATGTGGGAGGGGAAGCTACCTAAAAAATAAAACACCAAAAATTTGGGAGGGCTGGCCTCTTGAGGTCCCTCTCCCCAAAACCCCTGCTTTAGGCTCAAATCATACAAATCACACAAGGGGTTTAAACATGTGGTTGAGGGGAAACATTCAAAAAGAAGAAGCAGAAAATCAAAATTTTTAAACATTTAAGGATATGGTGTTTAACTGTTCACAAACAAACATCATGACCGTTAATAAAAAATCTCTATTTTTATTTGGTCACAGTGTACCCCATAACAAAGGGGAAATCTTTCCTTCTATTTCTAACAAAAACCTGGGGTTTTTGTTATTTTTAAATACCCCTTACCCCATAAAAAAACCCCCCTTTTTTTTCATTGTTTCATTAACCTTTCCCTATTCTTTTCTCATTTTTTTCCATATTTTTAACATCTGTTTTTCAAGATTGAAAATTTAAATAACCCCTTCTCTATTCATCAGATTTATGACAGTTACTGATAGCTCAAGTTAATAGGGTGATTCTCTGTCTTTTGATAACTTGGGCACAACTTTGAACATATAATAAACTTGAAAGGGGATGGATTCAATGGTCATGAAAAAAAGGGGGTGAATTAAAGTGGTTGGAAAAGCTGGATATAGCAAAATTAAAATCCCATCAACAAACGAATTTTTTTTGTCTCTCAAAGGGGGCTTTGTATTTAAGAATTCGAATTATTTTTTTTTGCTAAAATTGGTGCTTTGTACATTATTAGTTTATTCCTTTGAAAAGGGCACATAGAGCGAGGTTTTTGATCTCCTTATACGGGTTTTTTGCGGTTGGAATCTTGTAGTTTTACATCCCAATAGTTTATTTCTTTTGGATGGATCTTGAAAGTGGTCTTTGGTCTTACGTTTTCTTTTGATAATTACACTGCTTTTTTTTATAAAAATGTTTTATTTTTTGTTTCAGTTTGGGAAAATCTTTTTTCATTCGGACATGTCCATATTCTTGATCTTCCAAAATCATCAACAGGGTAGTGACTAACCTCCGTTCCCTTTTACTTTGTTAAATTTTCATTATTCTTTTTTTCTTTTATAAACCATTTTTTTTGGCTCCCAAGGGGGTTTTTAGTTTTCTTAGTGTTGTTTCATGGCCATGAGTTTGCCTCAGTGTTTTATTAGACAGTCTTAAAATATTGCTCCCGCATTTTCCCCTTTTACCATTGTTTAATCTTGTCGTTTGTCCTGTTCTAACCAGAATGACAACTTTTTCTCTCATTTAATGGGCTCTTGTTTGGTTTTTCTTTCTGATTTTAACTTTTTTTTTTGATGGTAGTAACCCATCGGTTGCTCTCCCACAGCACCTTTTGGCCCCGTCAGTCTGCTTTTCATTTTCTGTACCAGTTCAATACTCATATACCTGTTATCTGTTCTTTTCCGGCCTCTTCAATCCAAACTCTTAAACTACAGTTGACATGGATTATTTACAATTACAGTTGACATGGATTGTTTAGCTTTTTGTGACTGACATTTTTTTCATCATTTTGTCGGGTGTAGATCCTTCTGAAAGTTTTTGGTGTGGGTTCTCCTTATCCCATTTCCCTCCCTTTTGGGGGACCCCCTTTGACTTCAAAACTTTTAAAAATTTTCATCAAGTGAAGCAAAAAAAAAATAAAGTTGAAATAAAGTCCCAAAACTGGGGAAAAAAGTAGTATAAAATCTTTCGGTACTGTTGATTCTAGTTCTTTTTACTTCTTCCCAAACAGGCATTGGCATTCTGGACTGCTTCCGTGCTGATTGGGGGGTAGGTTTAGCTTTAAATGTGAGAACAGCTGGATAAAAATTGATGGAGAGTTGATTGTAGTAATCTGTACCCTGGGAAGATCAGAGGACACCCGAAATTTTTTGGTAAATTCTTTTTCATCTTTTTTTTTTCTTTTTTTTTCTTTTTCTGCCCCGAAAAGTGTTTATTAATTTGTGTCACAATTTACAACAAAATTACCCATCTACCAGACAAATCTATTTTTACCCTTTTTTTTGTACAGGGTTTTTTTTTCTTCTTTGATCCCTGCTTGCTTAGTCGGCTGTGATGGTATTTTTAAGGGGGCATCACTTGAAATTAAAAATAAAAGCTTTGTTCACCTCCTCTCTTTCCCTATCTCCATTTCTGTATTTATTCTTGATCTTCCGCTCAAATTAATCCCAAAATAACAATGGGCCATCAGGTCCCCAAATCCACTGGGGGCACAGTTTACCTCACCCCCATCCCCCGTCACGTAGTTAACCTCATTGCTCTCAACCCCTACCGGTGTTCAGAAAACCCCAGCTGGTTCTTACGGCACAGACCCATTGGTATAAACAGTAACCCATCATCACTTTAACCTGTTATCGCTTTTTTTGAATTTATTATCAAAAAATTTATTCCTCAATGTCTAAAAAAACGATCGGGGAAAAAACAATTAAAAACCAGCAGATATCAATCCTACAGGACAGAAATAAAAACAAGGGCCCCTTACTGGATCATTAAAAAAAAACAAATTTTAAATTTTTTCTTTGTTCTCTCTAATCCTTGTTAAACCCTATTTGTTTTTTTGATTTGTCCTTAAAATGTGAACTCATTGTGTCGTTAAAACTAAACCCATAAAATTCCCTTAAAAAAAATTTTTAGGGTTTCTGCATGCTTTTTTTTGTTTTCCCCCCAAATCACATGTTGGGAGGCTGACCTTGGGTCCATCTCAAAGGGGAACAAATTTCTCTCCCTTTTATCTTTGGGCAACATTTTGGGCTCACCCTTAGGATGGGGTTTTGGGGTATTTTTTCTTCATTGCAAAAACTAATTTTCAATTTTCCCTTCCTAAGTTGCATGTTGATGGGGTTGGCTGACCAGGGGATCCATCTCCAAAGGAAGCCCGACCTGTCATCCTTTGAGATGGGGTCAAAATTTTTTGGTCTCACTATTTGGAAGTTGGGATGGCTTATTTTTCTCCCCGGGGCATCAGTGGCTATTTTTTCCCCTTTAAAACTAGCCAACCTCACTCTTTGGAGAAAATGGGGAAGCCAAACCCCCTTTAGCAAAAAATTTTATCAAAATTAAAAACTTCCCCATTTCTTCTTTTGAAACCCCAAGACCAACGCACAGCCCTTTTCAACTGGTTGGGTGTGCGACCATGTTCTGGGTGGCACAAAATCATCATCATTTTTAAAGATGGCCGTTTACACTTGGAACCTCATGGGTTTCTTGATTTATTATTTGGGCCCGGGTCATCCAGTAAATTGAAACTAGCTCCCGTTTGGGGGATTTCACAAATCTCTATCAGGGATTCAGTTTTTAAGTATATAATGCTACTGAATTTCATTTTACTTTTTCATTTTATTGGTTTTCCAAAGGGTTAATCCCTTTTTTTCCCTGTTTGTTGGGCCCCCGCTCTGATATAACCAAAAAAAAGATTTGTAAGGTTGAAAAGCGTGCCTCAGCAAGACTTTTTCCCACATAACAAACAAAAAAAAATGTATATTTATTGTGGAATTTCATTGCCCCGGTGAATAAAAGTAGGGGATCTCTTTCTAACAGGGGGAAAATCTTGGGCAGTTAGAACTTTTAACACCGATGGGTCCCTGGTGTTATTTTTAAAGGTGAAGATTTTTTTGGAAATTTTTTTTATTTTCTTTTTTTTTGCAAATAATTTTACCTTTAGCTACTTTTATGTACTCATCAATTTTCCAACATGTTCTTTTATGTGCTCATCCTGAATACAGGACCTACATTTTTTTTGTCCATCTTTGGTGGGGCTAAGGAAAAAGATGCCCTACATTAAACGAGATAATGGGTTATCCGATACCTCGAAATTTTAACCAAGTACTTTTTTTTAATGGGGAAAAATCCTTATTCCGCCATTCTGAACTTTTGATATAGTTTCTTTACCCGATGGATCTTTGTGTAAAAATAGTCAGAAACACATGTTTTTTTATCAAATGCAGTATGATGGTCCTTAAATCAACCCCAAACAACTGGTGTAAAACAAATTATCATATATTCTGAACATATTTTTTTTTGGTTTTTTTCAGGCCATCATTTTCCCATGTGGTGAGGTCCGGACAAAAAATAGTAAATATGACCCCCGGGGATGTCATAGGCGACGATGTGAACCGGGGGCTCCTAATAAATAAGCTCGCTTGGGGGGCGGCCTTTTGGCCCCCTTTTGGCCTGTTTTTGGGCCGGGCCCCCATATTAAAAACCCTTTGGGTTCAAGTGTCTTATGGAGCATTGAAGAAGAAAAACATCAGTGCTCAATAAACCTTTTACATTTTTATGAATCTCTTTTTTTTCACCCCGTTTCCTTTTCCATTCAAATCAGCCGTCTCCTCTTTTCCCTTGAATTTTTTCAAAACTGGGTAAAACCCCAAAAACCCCGTGGCATGTTCAGGGCATTTATCAACTAGGCTATCAGGGCTCCTGAACAAGTATGATCTCATTTTCAGTATCTTCTCTTATCTTCTCATTTTTGATGATTTCCCTCAGATGCATTATTATGAATAAATTACTTGTCTGGGGCATATCTCTGGTGCCATGTGTTTTGAATTTGTGTTGCCCGAATAAACGCTTAGACCAAATGTCATGACAGATAGAAATCAAAATCCGGCATATCCTGCAGTCATGTCGATCATACATACACCAATGAAACAGTATAGCAATAAAAAAATTACAAAACTTGGGGTCTCTCGGAACTCCATGGCGTTTTATAAAAGGGGAACCCATCTTATGGTTTGACAGGGATATAAACTGAACTCAAAAAGAAGAAAAAAAGGTTTGTTGGGGTAACTCCCCTTTTTAGTGGACTCAAAAGGGGTCTTTTGACATGTTCTTGGTTGTCAGAGATGCCACAGGGAACAGAAGGGGAAAGGAACAATCTTAGCATGTGCAAGTGTTTATTCAGTCTGTTATGCCCTCTCTGGGGTCGGAAGATGATGGGCTTTCCCTTTTCTGTTGAGGGGGATAGTCGTTGTTATATAGTTTTGGTTCTTTTCTTATGTCTAGTAGCTCTTTTTTTTAATTTTTGTGATTTCATTATTATCTTTTAAAAAAAATATCATATATTGGGAACAATAAATAATGACTTTCAAACTACCTTCTGCCAAAAATAGTTCGGCGGAACAAAAAACCATGTGGGGAAAATTTAAAACTGGCCATGGGGTCGATTTTTTCTATGGAGATGTTCAGCTCTATGTTTTGTCTCAAGTACACTAGTGATGCAGGTAATGTTCTTTTTCCCATTTAAAACTTTTTTTTTTTCCTGGAAAATAAACCTGCAATTTTGTTTTTCAAAATCAATTCTGTCTCCCTGTGGTAGCCCTGGGGAAACAGTTCACACTTATCTGGGGGGTAGGGGTCAAGGGAAACTATCCCTGAGAATGGTTTGTTTCAGTTGCAAATATGTGAGTTGGGTCGCACAACAGTTACAAAACTCAAAATAAATATGTCTAAAAATTTCCCCAGCTGATTTCAAAATCAAAACCGAAGATCTTCAACAGTGTCCGAGATACTGGGTTCAGTGTAAAAAAAAACCCACCACAGGTTAAGTCAACATCACCCAGGTGGGAAAAGGGTTTATCTCCAAATAACCTGTCTTGACAAACTCTTTTTTGATTTTTTATATTTCTTTATCGTTAATGTTCGCTTTCCCCTGTTGTGGTTTCTGGTTTTTTTCTTGTCTGTTCTAGTGGCAGGTGATATTTTTTCCCAAAACTCTGATCCATTATTCACTTTTTGGTCTTCCTCTCCCCCCTTTCCTGATATTCTGTTTAAAAAGGCCCTTTTCAGTGGAATTTGGGTTCATTCTTATTAAGTGGCCTCCACTTCATTCTTTTCCGTTTCTACTTGAAATCAAAAGGCAAAAAAAATTTTAATTCTTGGGAAGATGAAATCCCCGTCTTTCTTGAACGGGGAAAAAAAGACAACCGTACTCCTGTCAATATGGGTTATAAAAATATTTTCCTTTTACACCATTTGCTACCTAGACAAAATAAAAAAAACGCTCTCATTCCTTTGGGACAAAATGATACATGTCCCAACATATTTTTAAAATTTGTTAACAGGGGTATTTCCCGGGGAAAAACATCTTCTGCTTTTTTTTAATCATTCGCTACAATTTTGGCTGAAAAGTGAATATAAGGGGATCAATTCCGTCAGTATGAATAAAAAAGTAATAGTCATGGGAGAATATCACGATGACAAACCAAATATCAAGTTTGGCCCAAAATTTTGGGTTTCCTGTCCTTGTTGTAGGGCCAAAAAATTGGGGCTACTTCTCCCTTCTTGGCACAAATCCAAAGTATTGCATGGTTGATTAAAAAATGGCAAAAAATCGCTTTTGTGTTTTTTAAAAAAGGTCAGACTAAGATTGAGAAGGGGAAAAGGTGATGATGAAGTTTTATTTTTTTTTTATTCCCTATAATTCCAGCAAATTCAGGGCTCAATATTTACCTATGATTTTTGCATGTGGGCCCCTTATTTCAGTGTTCCTCCCATTAATGACCCTCTGAGTTCTAAGATACTTTACTTTGATCCTCAATCCGAAACATTCCAACTGCACACCATTTCACAAAAACTTTTTTCCAAATTGACCTCAAACATCAAAAAGCATGGCATGTGGGTACTGCAAAAGGGGTTCCGATATCCCCCCCCCAGGTTTGGGTTGGCATCATCACTCTCTATTTACAGTCAGTCAACACATATATGCTTTCTGCATTTTTTTCATTTTAGAAAGGTTCATTTTCTTTGATTCTGCTGTTTCACATTTGTAAAAGAACTTTTATGATTTTATGCTCATCCTGTGGGTACTTTGGATGGATCATCCAAAATGTCCCCATTTTTATTTATTTTACCCCATCATGTCGTTACTTTAAGCAAGACTACTCGCCTCCCCTATTTGGGCGTTGGGCGGTAAACCCCCGTGATCAGTTAATTGTGGGGTGGGAAAAGCCACATTCCCCAGATTTATGATGTTCATGGCACCAAAACCCAAGGGTTCGATGTCCATGGACCGGCCCAAGAGCTGAAAACTCAAGTGCTTCTGGATCAGGGGGAAAAAAAAAACAAGACACTAAATACTATCTACCCATTCAATGTAAAACATGGTTAGGAGGGGTTTTTAAATAATGTCTAACTGCGTCAAAAATTTTTTAAAATTATTTCCCGTTTTTTATAATCTTTTTCTTTTTATTCTGTTTTGCATCCAGCATCAGGATAAGAAGAGATTTCTAGAGCACCCAGAATGTGTTCATAAAGTGTTTTTCCCCACCTCTGTTATCTCTGAGTCCACCTTATATGTGGATGACCTCTTTGCTTTGCTTTTTCTTTAACCCAAATTTTAATCCTCTTTTTGATAGGTTTGATCTTTCCCAGCGTGTATCTTGCACAGATTTGGTGGCCCTAACGCCAAGGGTTCTCCCTTTGGACACAGCTAATTTCCAAACCTTGGCCTCTTTAAAAACGTGGGAGGGAACAGTTTCTATTCCACCCCCCAAAATGGGCCCTGGTGAACCTCGGGGGGAAGACCTCTTGTTTTTATCCCCTGTATCGGAATAGCATTCTATGTAGGCCACTGTTTGTTAGTAATTTCATTTTTGTTTTTGTAAAACTCAGTACGATTTGGGGACTGATGGTTTTTTTGTTCTTTTTTTAAACCGACCTCTTCTTGATACTCCCCGCATTCTCCCTAGCACTTCATCTCTGTGTATGTTTCAAAAGTGATCTCAAGATAAAAATAAAAAAACAAATGAATGAAAAAAACCTCTTTCACTATGGGAACATTCATCCACAAAAAAATAATTAAAAAAAGAACCCAAAATTCTATATACAATCTTTTTTTCTTTTGGGGAAAACTAAACAGACATAAAATAAAATGAAAAATTTTATGGGGGGTGTGCCAAACTTTTCCCTTTCATTCTGGTTTGGTTTTTTTAACCACTGCTTTGTTCACAAGTGCATTTTATTTCTGGAGACCTAGGTTTTAGAACTGGAGTTCATGTTCATAAAACTCGACAGATGGGTGCATTTCTGTGGGAAAATACCGCTCCCTAAGGCCCAGTTTAATGAAATTCCCTTCGCCTTCGGGGGGCTGGGACAGTCAAGGTGGGGGCGGGAACCCATAAATCTGGTTAAAAAGGACACGTCCCAAAAGGGCAAAAAACCCCGAGCTCAAATGTAGTACGAAGATTTGACATAAAACAACTTCAAACAATTTTTTTTATATATACAATAAAAATATAAAAAAATTTTAAAAAAAACAATGCGAGAGAGAAATAAGTTATATTTTATTGGACACCTTTTTTTTATCTTTTAAAATTTCTAAAAAAAAGAGTTCTTTGGGAAAATTTCTGGACTTTCTTTTTTCCCTTTTCTGCTTTTTCCCCTTGGTTATTCGATATTGGGTTTTAGTATTGGGCGCTCAAAGGATATAAAGTTTTATGAACATAAAAATAAAAAGATTCCAAAAAAAAGTCCCGGAATTTTCAGATGAAAGGAAAACGTCTTTGTGAAGAAAAGATAAAATAAAAAATAAAATTTTGGGTATTCTAAAAAAAATAACTGTTGACAATAAAGAAAATAGGGAAAAAATATAATAAATAATTGGAAGTTTTTGGAGGATAACTAACTATTGTTTTCCAAAATGTTTTTTTTTTAAAAGTTGGAATTTATACATAAGTTTGATCGGACAGGCTGGATTTTAAAAAATCAAATTCTTATTAATTTTCTTTCTTCCCTAAAAGTTCCCATTTTTTAAATTAGATTTGTAATAACTTGAAATATTGGAGGACAATCTTCTTCTACTGTTTCCCTACTTTCTCTGTTTACAATAGTTCTGCGTGGGGTCTCTTTACAAAAGTTCTGGGAAACCCACTTCTTTTTTAACTGTTTTTTGTCCAAATAAAGTCTGCTTTCGTTCTTTAATAATATATTCTTTTCGGTTCCAAAATCTTTCAAAATTGTGTTCTCCCTCCCGTGGCAAATTTTTCGATTGGGATGGAGAGAGATGAAGATCTTTGTTTTGTGTGGATCTGGAAAACCATTACTGGATGGTTGGTTGATGAAAGATGGCAGGGTTTATGGAGTTTTTGGCGTTATTGTTTTATTATTGGACTGAGAGGTGCTGAGAAATTGTGGTGCTGATGGTTGACAAACATTGGTGAACCAGGTTGTTCCATGTAGGCGGACTTTATGCCATCTTATTTAAACATAGGTGCAGCCAGGGGTTTTCGGAGTTCATCTTTTATGGGGTGCATGGGGAAATAGACTTTGTCCTGGGGCAGCTTTAACTTGGTAACCTGAAAAAAAATACAATTTAAACATCATTTCAATTATATTGTAAAAATTTTTTTAAAAAAATTATTTGTTTACACAATTAAATTTTACAACAAAAAAGCTGAGAAAACTTTTGACATGACTAAACATTGCCCAAAAGGGAAACCAACTGGAGGAAACTCCAAACTCAAAAATTCCCATGTCGGGTTTATAATCCTTGCTGGATGGGGGTTAAAATAACCTTTGCTCAGAAGGAAGATGGAGCCAACTAACTGGGTTTTCCTCAATGAATGACGATTTGCCGTCGTTCCAGAACCCTTGGTTTGGAGAATCATCATCTTGTTTTTATCTCCCCTTCTTTTGAACGCTCCATATCGACCACTTGTTACTCATTTGTGATTTTTTGATCTGAGCCTAAAAGGGGTTATACTTTGTCCATTATTGCCTCAAGTATACCAAAATTTGATTTTTGCCTTTTTATTTACAAGCGAAAATTCAAACCCCCACCTCAGTGCATCTTATGACATGCCCTTTTGGTTGCAGTTTTTATTCTTTATTCCCCCTTTTAGGCGGCAACTCGTCAGGTTGCCATCCAATGCTGACTGATTCACTTAGGTCGTTTACAGAACCCATCAGGTTTGGAAGATCTCATCTTGGTTGGCCATATTTTCCAAAGGGACCTTCGGCCCCCATCCACCTGGGGGATTCCCTGGTTATGCTATATCTTTTGGTTAATCTTCGACTGATAGAAAAATATTGGTGCTTGTTTAAACCTCAGTAATTACCATTGAACTCACTTCAAAAACATGTGGTCGGGGTTTAATCACAGTGGCGTGACATTTTTTTCCCACCATAACGGCTCGGATCAACGGGCTAAGTTGGGGACCTGAAACACTGGGGGGTAAAGGGGATCGGTGGAATTAACCACATCACCCATCTGTGAAGTTGGTAAAAGAACGATATAATAGAACCTTATTACCTAATATACCATTTTTTTGGGAAAAAAGTTCCTTCACTTTTTTTCGACCACGTGGGTTCAAATTCAATAATGATGTTCTATTAATCGATCTGTGTCAAAGGGTTATTGAAATATGACTTTTTTTATTTTAATGTTATATTTCCCCGATTGGGTTCGGGGCTAAATTTGGGGTTTAAAAAAAATATCCCCGTTTCCGCCACGCGTGTCTAAAGGCGACTGCGAGTTTGATAAATCGGATGCGTGTCCTTTTGAAGTCAACCTGCTGCCTTGCAGGACGGCTGGGGGGCCAAAGGGGATGGATAACGAACCCCGTTGGCTAAATCCCGGGCTGCGCCGAATGTGATGAAACCCGGGGCTCCCCGGGTTACAGGCTTGGATGAAACCCCAATGTAAGGGGCTGGTCGATTTCCCGAAAGAATTTTGGAGAAAACTGGCCCTCTTTTTCGTGATCGAGAGAAAAAGAGAAAATTATTTTCTGTTTTGGCATCCACCTTATTTTAAATAAAAAACGAAAAGTGGGTCCCGCGTGGGAAATTAAAATTGTCCTACCACCCTAAGTTTCTTAGTCCCTTCGTTCTACTTTATCCAAAAAAAAAAAAATTTTTACGTCTCTGACCTCAGGGTATTTAATCAAGCTCTAGTCCCTTGAAGATGGACGTATAAAACAAATTCCTTTGAAAAATCCCTTTATAATTTAAAAGAAAATTGGATTTGTTTGAAATAATAAAATCTGGGATATCCACTGACCGCCACAAAAGTAGTTTGCCATTG
>JADZMA010001057.1:0-25876 GCA_020796225.1 Arion vulgaris
GTATGAACGAACTCCGTAGCACCGGCGAGGGCCAACGATGTAAATTAGAAGACAGTGAAAATATGATTAGCTCGTCCTAATGCATTTTTCTCCAACAGCGATTATCCAGCTTGCTCTTCTCGACTTTTGAACTGTCAAGGTTTTGTTTTACTTCTTTAACATGAACACGAGACCTACGATTTATCGCCAGTCTCCGATAGGACTAGGAACTCGATCTTACCTACACTGATATCAGGAATCTTTAGAAAAAAATCCCGCGAGGGAGCGAACCCAGTAATTTTGCATCTGAGGGCGAGTGCATTACCTCTACTCTACAAGTCACTCCTCCCCCGCCCCAGGAGCGAGCTTAGTGTGTGTAAAAGAACCAAGTCATATTCGGTAAAACTCTAAACAATCAAGACAATCCTTTGTCTCTAAACCATTTATGTAGAGGATTACCTCTGTGCCCTCTGCATTCTCTTTACCTTCAAATCCTATGATGTTTTCTCTTTTATGTATCTTGTATTTTAGCCGTGGCATTTTGTTTCCGAAAATAGAACTCGAAATTCTACGTCATGAATTATTTGCAACTGAGGAAAGATCTCGAAATTCTAAATTCAATGAATAATTTAGTACCGATGAAATAACTCGAAATTCGAATCTTCATTGATCATTTAGCTTGGAGAAAAATGCTCGAAATTTGAAGTTTCATGAATTATTAATTACATTCACTACGACGAAGTCTTCTTCTTCTTCTTCTTTGCGTTCTTTCTTTACGACCAATTTTTTAATCACTCTTTGTGATATGTTTGATCTTTGCCAAGAACGTGTATACGATGTACATTGGTTTGGTAGGCTCCTAAACGCATAGACTTCTACATGTTTAGGACACTTGCATCCGATTTCAGCCAAACCTCCTTAACCGCCTCTTACGACATGCGTGGCAGGTAACAGTGGTTCTATTCTTTACACCCCAAATTTAGGCCCCGGTAACCACTCGGGCGGCTACGAATAAGTGAAACAGCTCTTTTCCAGTGACAACATGTGAAACAGCTTTCTTCCAGTGACAACATGTGAAACAGCTTTCATCCAGTGACAACATGTACAACAGCTTTCATCCAGTGACAACATGTGAAACAGCTTTCATCCAGTGACAACATGTGAAACAGCTTTCATCCAGTGACAACATGTGAAACAGCTTTCATCCAGTGACAACTTGTGAAACAGCTTTCTTCCAGTGACGACATGTGAAACAGCTATCTTCCAGTGACAACATGTGAAACAGCTCTTTTCCACTGACAACAGGTGAAACAGACACTTACATCAACTAGGAATACGTCAGACAACTATCTTCCAGTGCCAGCAGGTGGAACAGACGTCGGAGCATGTCCTGCAAGACTGTACTCTCCTGTGTGAGCTGAGAAACAATAGATAGCCACATCCAGTCGACCTGAACACTAAGCTTTGGGGAAAGCTTAGTAATGAAATCAGAGAAATGTCTGGTCAACCACTAGTGACAACTGTTATAAGAAGGAGAAGATGGAGATATGTTGGACATACCTTGAGAAGAAATGTCTGGTCAACCACTAGTGACAACTGTTATAAGAAAGAGAAGATGGAGATATGTTGGACATACCTGAGGAGAAATGTCTAGTCAACCACTAGTGACAACTGTTATAAGAAAGAGAAGATGGAGATATGTTGGACATACCTTGAGAAGAAATGTCTAGTCAACCACTAGTGACAACTGTTATAAGAAAGAAAAGATGGAGATATGTTTTGGGCATAACCTTGAGGAGAAATGTCTGTCAACCACTAGTGACAACTGTTATAAAAAAAAAAAGAAGTGGAGATAATTTAAAACACCTTGAGGAGAAATGTCTAGTCCCAAACCAATTAAAATGACAAATTTATAAGAAAGGGGGAAGATGGAGAATGTTGGGCATACCTTGAGAAGAAAAAATTTTAGTCAACCACTAGTGACAACTGTTATAAGAAAAAAAAAAGATGGGAAAATTTAACACCTTGGGGGAAATGTCTAGTCAACCAATAAATGACAAACTGTTATAAAAAAAAGATGGGGAAAATGTTGGGAAAACCTTGAGAAGAAATGTCTAGTCAACCACCATAAAACTGTTAAAAGAAAAGGAGATATTTGGAAACACCAAAAAAATGTCTAATCCCAAACCCCCGTGACAAAACCTTATAAGAAAGAAAAATGGAGAATTTGGGCCCTACCCGAGAAGAAATGTCTAGTCAAAATGACAACTTTATTTTTAAAAGGGGAAGATGGAATATGTTGGGCACACCTTTAGGAGAAAAAAAAAAAAAACCCAGTCAACCACTAGTGACAACTGTTAAAAAGGAAAAAGATGGAGATATGTTGGGCATAACCCTTGGGAAAAAATGTCTAGTCAACCACTAGTGACAACTGTTATAAGAAAGAGAAGATGGGGATATGTTGAACACACCTTGGGGGAAAAACCCAGTCAACCACTAGTGACAAAAAGTTATAAAAAGGAGAAGATGGGGGATATGTTGGGCATACTCCGAGGAAAAATTCTAGTCAACCACTAGTGACAACTGTTATAAAAAAAGGAGAAGATGGGGGATATGTTGGGCATAATTAAAAGAAATGTCTAATTAAAACCCCTAGTGACAACTGTTATAAGAAAGAGAAGATGGAGATATGTTGGGCACACCTTAGGGAAAATGTCTGTCAACCATAAACAACTTTATAAAAAGAGAAATAAAATTTTAAACCTTGAAAAAAAAAATTCTAATCAACCACTAGAAAATTTATAAAAAAAGGGAAATAATTGGGAACCCCTGGGGAAAATTGGGCCCCTGGGCCTGGGTTTGAAAGGGGGGGAGATGGTTGGGCCTTTTAGGGGGAAAATGTCTGGGCAACCACCGGGGACAACTGTTATAAAAAGGAGAAGATGGGGAATGTTTTGGGCACACCTTGGGGGAAAAGTCTAGTCAACCAATTTGGAAACTGTTATAAGAAAGGGGAAGATAGATATGTTTGGGGGTACCTTGGGGAAAAATGTCTAAATAACCACTGGGGACAACTGAAAAGAAAAAGAAGATGGAGATATGTTGGACACACCGGGGGGAAAATTCTGTCAACCCTAAATAAAAACCAAAAATTAAAAGAAAATGGGAAATTTGGCCCTACCTTGAGAAGAAAAAGTCTAGTCAACCACTAGTGACAAAATGTTTAAAAAGGAGAAATTTGGGGAAAGTTGGGCACACCTTGAGAAGGGGGAAAGTCTAGTCAACCAATAGTGACAACTGTTATAAGAAAGAGAAGATGGAGGGTATTTGGACATACCTTGAGGAGAAAAAGTCCAGTCAACCACCAAATAATAAATTTTTTATAAGAAAAAGAAGATGGAGATATGTTGGGCATCCCTTTAGGAGAAATGTCTAAAATCAACCACGAGTGACAACTTTAATAAGAAAGAAGATGGGATAAGTTGGGAAAAACCTTTAGGAGAAAAGTCCAGTCAACCAATTTTTAAAAACCGTTATAAGAAAGAGAAAAATGGGGAAAAAGTGGGGGATAATTTTAGAAGGGGAAAAATTCCCAACCACCAGTAGCAACTGTTATAAGAAAGAGAAAAATGGAGATAAGGTTGGGGAAAACCGGGAGAAAAATCTGGTCAACCACTAGTGAAAAAATGTTATAAGAAAAAAAGATGGAGATATGTTTTTCATACCTGAGAAAAATGTCTGGTCAAAACCCCTATGACAACTTTATAAGAAAAGAAGATGAAGATAAGGGTTTAACACCTTTAGGAAAAAATGTCTAGTCAAACTAGTGACAATTTTTTTAAAAAAAGAAGATGGAGATATGTTGGGCCAAAACCTTGGGGGAGAAAAAGTTTTAGTCAACCACCAATAAAAAACTGTTATAAGAAAGAGGGAAAATGGAGATATTTGGGCATACCTTTTTAAAAAAATGTCTAGTCAACCACTAGTAACAACTTTATAAGAAAGAAAGATGGAGATATGTTGGGACACCGGGGAGAAATGGGCTAGTCATCCACTAGTGACAACTGTTATAAAAAAGAGAAGATGGAGATATTTGGGCACACCTTGGGGGAGAATGTCTAGTCAACCACTAGTGACAACGTTAAAGAAAAAAGAAGATGGAGAAAAGTTGGGCCCCCTTGGGAAAAATGCCCCAGTCAACCACTAGTGACAACTGTTATAAGAAAAGAAGATGGAATATGTTGGGAAATTTTTAGGGGAAAAGTCTAGTCAACCACTAGTGACAACTGTTATAAGAAAAAAGAAGATTGAATATGTTGGGGACACCTTGAGAAAAATGTCTAATCAACCACCAATGACAACTGTTATAAGAAAAAAAGATGGAAATATTTGGGCACACCTTGAGGAGAAATGTCTAGTCAACCATAAAATGACAAACTGTTATAAGAAAAAAGAAGATGGAGATATGTTGGGGAAAACCTTGAGGGAAAAAATGTCCCCGTCAACCACTTTACAACTGTTATAAGAAAGAGAAGGGGGAAAAATAGTTGGGGATATTGGGAAAAATGTCTAGTCAACCACTAGTGACAACTGTTTTAAGAAAAAAGAAGATGGAGATATGTTGGGCATAATTTTAGAAGAAAAAGTTTTCAACCCCTTTGTGACAACTGTTATAAGAAAAGAAGATGGAGATATGTTGGACACACCTTGAGGAGAAATGTCTAGTCAACCAAAAATAATGTTATAAGAAAAAAAGAAGATGGAGATATGTTAAAATACCTTTAGGGGAAATGTCTAGTCAACCACAGTGACAACTGTTATAAGAAAAGAAGATGGGGGATTGTTGGGGTCCCTTTAGAGAAATGTCTAGTCAACCACTAGTGACAACTTTATAAAAAAAAGAAAAATGGAGATATGTTGGGGATACCTTGAGAAGAAATGTCTGGTCAACCACTATGCAATTTATAAGAAAAAAAGATGGAGAAAGGGGCATACCCTTTTAGGAGAAATGTCTTAACCACTAGTGACAACTGTTATAAGAAAAAAGAAAAATGGGGAAAAAATTGTCATACTCTGAGAAAAATTCTGGGCAACCCCTAAATAAAAACTTTATAAAAAAAAGAAAATGAAAATATTTGGCACACCTTGGGGAAAAGTCTAAAATCAACCACTAGTGACAACTTTTATAAGAAAAAGGAAAATGGGAATGTTGGGCTCTTGGAGGGGGGAAATTCTGGGCCCACCGGGAACAACTGTTATAAGAAAAAAAGATGGAGATATGTTGGGCATCCTTGAGGGGAAATGTCTAGTCAACCACTTGGGGAAAAATGTTATAAAAAAAGAGAAGATGGAGATATGTTGGGGACACCTTGAGAAAAAATGTCTAGTCATCCACCAGTGACAACTGTTATAAGAAAGAGAAGATGGAGATATGTTGGGGACACCTTGAGGAGAAATGTCTAGTCAACCACTAGTGACAACTGTTATAAGAAAGAGAAGATGGAGATATGTTGGGCACACCTTGAGAAGAAATGTCTAGTCAACCACTAGTGACAACTGTTATAAGAAAAAGAAGATGGGGGGATATTTGACACACCTTGAGGGGAAAAGTCTTTGTCAACCACTAAATAAAAACTTTTAAAAAAGAAAAATTGAAATTTGGGGAAAACCCCTTAGAAAAATTCTAGTCAACCACTAGTGACAACTGTTATAAGAAAAGAAGATGGGAAAATTTGGGCCCCCGGGGGGAAAAGTCTTCAACCCCCAAATGGAAACAACTGTTATAAAAAAGAAGATGGAATATTTTTGGGGACACCTTGAGAAAGAAATGTCTAGTCAACCACTAGTACAACTGTTATAAAAAAAGAGAAGATGGAGATAGTTGGGCATAAATTTAGGAGAAAAAGTCTAGTCAACCACGGTGACAACTGTTATAAGAAAAGAAGATGGGGGATATGTTGGGCATACCTTGAGGAGAAAAATTTTAGTCAACCACCAGTGACAACTGTTATAAGAAAGAGAAGATGGGAATGTTAAGGGCCCTTTGGGGGAAAAATGTTTTATCAACCACTAGTAACAACTGTTATAAAAAAAATGGAGATATGTTGGGCTTACCTTGGGAGAAATGTCTGGTCAACCACTAAATGACAACTGTTATAAAAAAGAGAAGATGGAGATATGTTGTGCATACCTGGGGAAAAAATGTCTGGGCAACCACTAAATAAAAAACTTTTTATAAGAAAAAAAGATGAAGATATGTTGGACACACCTTTTGGGGGAAAAGTTTTAGTCAACCACTTTGGGGACAACTGTTATAAGAAAAGAAGATGGAGATATGTTGGAAATTTCCTTGAGGAGGGAAAAGTCTGTCAACCACTAGTAACAACTGTTATAAAAAAAAATGGGGAAAATGTTGGGGATAATTGAGGAGAAATGTCTAATCAACCACTAGTCAATTTAAAAAGAAAGATGGGGAAAATTTGGGCCCCCGAGGAGAAATTCCGTCATCCACTATGAACAACTTTATAAGAAAAGAAGATGGAATTGTTTATCACCCCCGGGGAGAAATGTCCAGTCAACCACCAGTGAAACTGTTTTGGAAAAAAAAAAGATGGGAATGTTTGGGGCACATTTAGAAGAAATGTCTAGTCAACCACTAAAAATTTAAACTGTTATAAGAAAGAGAAAATGGAGATATGTTGGGCACACCCCGGGGGAAAAGTTAGTCAACCATGGGGAAACCCCAACCCGAAAAAGAAAAAAAGATTGAGATATGTTGGGCTTTTTGAGGAAAGGGAAAAGTCTGAAATTTTGTGACAACTTTATAAAAAAAGAGAAGATGGAATAATTTTGGGGGGACCTTTAGGGGAAATGTCTAGTCAAAAACTAGTGACAACTGTTATAAGAAAGAAAGATGGGGGATATAATTTTAACCTTTGGAAGAAATGTCTAGTCAACCACTAGTGACAACTGTTATAAGAAAAAGAAGATGGAGATATGTTCATATTTTAGAAAAATGTCCAGTCAACCACAAATGACAACTGTTTTTAAAAAAAGAAGATGGAGATATGTTGGGATACCAGAAGTTCGGTCAACCACCAGTGACAACTGTTATAAGAAAGAGAAGATGGAGATATGTTGGGCACACCTTGGAAAAATGCCCAATAACCACTAGTGACAACTTGATAAGAAAAGAAGAGGAGATATGTTGGGCATACCGGGGAAATGTCTGGTCAACCACTAGTGACCTTTATTAAAAAAAGAAGATGGAGATATGTTGGGAAAACCTTGAGGAGAAATGTTTTAGTCAACCACTAGTGACCCCCTGTTATAAAGAAAGAGAAGATGGGGGGATATGTTGGGGCACCTTTAGAAGGGAAAAGTCTGGTCAACCACTAGTGACAACTGTTATAAAAAAAAGAAGATGGAATATGTTGGACACACCTTTAGGGGAAATGTCTAGTCAACCACCAGTGACAACTTTTATAAGAAAAAGGGAAAATGGAGATATGTTGGGCAACCCTTTAGAAGAAATGTCTAGTCAACCACTAGTGACAACTGTTATAAGAAAAGAAGATGGAATAGGGTTTAAAAAACGAGAAGAAATGTCTGGGCCCAAACCCCTAGTGACAACTGTTATAAAAAAAGAGAAGATGGGGGAAAAATGTTAAAAACCTTAGGAAAAATGTCCGGGCAACCACTATGAACAACTGTTATAAGAAAAAGAAGATGGAGATATGTTGGCATACCTTGAAAGAAAAGTCTAGTCAACCACTATGAAACTTTATAAGAAAAGAAGATGGAGATATGTTGGGGAAAATTGAGGGAAAAAATGTCTAGTCAACCACTGGGGACAACTGTTATAAAAAAAGAGAAGATGGAGATATGTTGGGCATTTTTGGAAAAAATGTCTGGTCAAACCACCCAGTGGGCAATTTTATAAGAAAAGAAGATGGAGATATGTTGGGCACACCCCTTAGGGGAAATGTCTAGTCAACCACTAGTGACAACTGTTATAAGAAAAAGAAGATGGAGATATGTTGGGGAACCTTGAGAAGAAATGTCTAGTCAACCACTAGTGACAACTGTTATAAGAAAAAGAGGATGGAGATATGTTGGGATCCTTGGAAAAAATGTCTGGGCAACCACTAAAAAACAACGTTATAAGAAAAGAAGATGGAGATATGTTGGGCAAAACCCGGGAAAAAAATGTCTGGGCAACCACTAGTGACAACTGTTATAAGAAAGAGAAGATGGAGATATGTTGGGCATACCCGAGAAGGGAAAAGTCTAGTCAACCACTAGTGACAACTGTTATAAGAAAAAAGAAGGGAAAATTTTACCCAAAAAAAATTCTAATCAACCACTAAAAACAAACTTTATAAAAAAAAGAATATGTTAAAAGAAAAGAAATCTGGTAACACCGGGGACAACTTTTAAAAAAGAGAAAATGGAATTGTTGGGCCCCTTGAGGGGGGAAATGTCTGGTCAACCACTATGACAACTGTTATAAAAAAGAGAAGATGGAATATGTTGGGCCCCCTTGAGAAGGGAAAAGTCAGTCCCACTGGGGACAACTTTATAAAAAGAAAGATAAATTTGGGGGAAAACCTTAGAAAAAATTCTGGGCAACCACCATGAAACTGTTATAAAAAGAAAAAAGATGGAGATATGTTGGGATACCTTGAGAAGAAATGTCTAGTCAACCACTAGTGACAACCCGTTATACGAAAGAGAAAAATGGGGAATAATTGGGCACACCTTAAAAAAAGGGGTTTGGGCAAACTGGGGACAACTGTTTGAAAAAGAAAATTGAGATATGTTGGGCACACCGGAAAGGGGAAATGTCTGGTCAACCACTAGTGACAACTGTTATAAAAAAGAGAAGATGGAGATATGTTGGGGACACCTTTAGAAGAAATGTCTGGTCAACCACTAGGGGAAAACTGTTATAAAAAAAGAGAAGATGGAGATATTTGGGCATACCTTGAGAAGAAATGTCTGGTCAACCACTAGTGACAACTGTTATAAGAAAAAAGAAGATGGAAGGTTGTTGGGGCACACCGGGGAAGGGAAAAGTCTGGTCAACCACCAGTGACAAACTGTTATAAGAAAAAGAAGATGGAGATATGTTGGGGGATACCTTGAGAAAGGGAAAAGTCTAGGGCAACCACTAAATACAACTGTTTTAAGAAAAGAAGATGGAGATATGTTGGGACACCTTGAGAAGAAATGTCTAGTCAACCACTAGTGACAACTGTTTGAAAAAAAGATTGAGATATGTTGGGGACCCTTTAGGGGAAATGTCTGGTCAACCACTAGTGACAACTGTTATAAAAAAGAGAAGATGGGGGATATGTTGGGAATACCTTGAGGGAAAAAATGCTAAAATCAAAAACCAGGGCAACTGTTATAAAGAAAGAGAAGATGGAATTGTTGGGGACACCTTGGGAAAAAATGTCCGGGCCCAAACCCCTAGTGACAAACTGTTATAAGAAAGAGAAGATGGAATATGTTGGGCATACCCTTGAGAAGAAATGTCTAGTCAACCACAGTGACAACTGTTATAAAAAAGAAAATGGAGAAAATGTTGGGGATACCTTGAGAAGAAATGTCTGGTCAACCACTAGTGACAACTGTTATAAAAAAGAAGATGGAGATAATTTGGGCATACCTTGAGAAAAATGTCTAGTCAAAACCCCCGGGGACAACTGTTATAAGAAAAAAAGTGGGGAAAGTTGGGGATTTCCCTTTAAAGGGAAAAGTCTGTCAACCTTTTTGACAACTGTTATAAAAAAGAAGATGGGGAAAATGTTGGAAAACCTTAAAAAAAAATGTCTAGGGCAACCACTAAATGACAATTTTATAAGAAAAGAAGATTTTAGATATGTTGGGCACACCTTGAGAAGAAATGTTTTAGTCAACCACTAGTGACAACTGTTATAAGAAAGAGAAGATGGGGATATGTTGGACACATCTTGAGAAGAAATGTCTAGTCAACCACAAAACAAAAATTTATAAGAAAAAAGAAAAATTGAGATATGTTGGGGACACCTTGAGGGACATGTCTAGTCAACCACAAATGACAACTGTTATAAGAAAAGAAGGGAATATGTTGGGGGCACCTTGAGGGGAATGTCTGGTCAACCACTAGTGACAACTGTTATAAGAAAAAGAGAAGATGGGGATATGTTGGGGACACCTTTAGGGGAAAATGTTCCGCCCAAACCCAAAAAACAAAACCTTAAAAGAAAGAGAAGATTGAATATGTTGGGGACACCTTGAGGGGAAATGTCCCAGTCAACCAAAAGTGACAACTGTTAAAAAAGAAAAGATTGAGATATGTTTGGGCACACCTTGGGGGGAGAAATGTCTAGTCAACCACCGTGACAACTGTTATAAGAAAGAGAAGATTGAGATAAGTTGGGGCACCTTGGGGGAAAAGTCTAGTCAACCACTAGTGACAAAAAGTTATAAGAAAAAAGAAGATGGAGATATGTTGGACAACCGAGGGAAAAAATGTCTAGTCAACCACTAGTGACAACTGTTATAAGAAAGAGAAGATGGGGGGAAAGTTGGGGACACCGAAAGGAAAAAAGTCTAGTCCCACTAGTGACAACTGTTTAAAAAAAAATGGGGATTGTTGGGCTACCGGAAGGGAAATGTCTGGGCAACCCCAGGGAAAATGTTATAAGAAAGAGAAGATGGAGATATGTTGGGGACCTTTTAGAAGAAATGTCTGGTCAACCACTAGTGACAACTTTATTTTAAAAAAGAAGATGAAGATATTTGGGGATACCCCTTAAAAAAGGGAAAAGTCTGGTCAACCACTAAATGACAACTGTTATAAGAAAAAAAGATGGAGATAGGGGCAAAAAAGGGAAGAAATTTTCTGGTCAACCACTAGTGACAACTGTTATAAGAAAGAAAAGATTGAGATATGTTGGGCACACCTTGAGGAGACATGTCAATCAACCAAAAGTGCCCTTTTTAAAAAGATGGGAAAATTTGGGGCACCTTGAGAAAAAAATGTTTTGGGCAACCACTAGTGACAATTTTTTTAAAAAAGAGAAGATGGAGATATGTTGGGGGACACCTTAAAAAAGAAATGTCTGGTCAACCACTAGTGACAACTGTTATAAAAAAAGAGAAAAATGGGGGGTATGTTGGGCCCCGAGGGAAGGGAAAAATCTGGTCCCACCGGGGACAACCCTTTTTTAAGAAAAAAAGATGGAGAATTTTGTTGGGCACATTTAGAAGAAATGTCTGGTCAACCAATAGTGACAACTGTTAAAGAAAAAAAAGATGGGGATATGTTGGGCATACCTTGAGAAGAAATGTCTGGTCAACCACTAGGGCAACTTTATAAGAAAGAGAAGATGGAGATATGTTGGGCACACCTTTAGAAGAAATGTCTGGGCCCAACCCCCCTAGTGACAACTGTTATAAGAAAGAGAAAAATGGAGATATGTTGGGGACCCTTTAGAAGAAATGTCTGGTCAACCACTAGTGACAACCCGTTATGAAAAGAAGATGGGAAAATTTGGGCATACCTTGAGAAGAAATGTCTGGTCAACCACTAAATACAACTGTTTTTAAGAAAGAGAAGATGGAATATTTTGGGCACAATTGAGAAGAAATGTCTGGTCAACCACTAGTGACAACTGTTATAAGAAAAAGAAGATTGAGATATTTTGGGCCCCCTTTAGGAACATGTCTAGTCAACCACTAGTGACAATTTTTATAAGAAAGAAAAGATGGAATATGTTTGGGGACAATTTTAGGGAAAAAAATGTCTGGCAACCAAAAGGGCAACTGTTATAAAAAAAGAGAAGATGGGGATATGTTGGGGACCTTTTTAGGGAAGGGAAAAGTCTGGTCAACCACTAGTGACAACTGTTATAAGAAAGAGAAGATGGAATATGTTGGGCAACCTTGGGAAAAAAATGTTTCAACCATAGTGACAACTGTTATAAGAAAGAAGATGGAGATTTTGGGCATTACCTTGAGAAAAATGTCTAGTCAACGACTAGTGACAACTGTTAAAGAAAAAAGAAAAATGGGGAAAATGTTTGGGCATCCTTGGAAAAAATGTCTGGGCCCCTGGGGACAACTGTTTAAAAAGAGAAGATGGAGATATGTTGGGCATACCTTAAAAAAAATGTCTAGTCAACCACTAAAATAAAAACTGTTATAAGAAAAGAAAAATGGGAAAATGTTGGGGAAACCCCGAGAAAAAAATGTCTAGTCAACCACCAAAAAACAACTGTTTATAAGAAAAAAGAAGATGGAGAATTTGAAAACCGGAAGAAATGTCTAGTCAACCACCAGTGACAACCCGTTATAAGAAAGAGAAGATGGAGAAGGGGGGCAAAACCGGGAGAAAAAGTCTAGTCAACCACCAGTGACAACTGGGTTTTAAGAAAAAAAGATGGAGATATGTTTGGGACACCGAAAAATTGGGCAATACTAAATGACAACTTTATAAAAAAAGAAGATTAAAAATGTTGGGCCCCACCTTGGGGGGAAATGTCTAGTCCCACTATGACAACTGTTATGAAAAGAAGATTGAGATATGTTGGGACACCTTGAGGAGAAATGTCTAGTCAACCACTAGTAACAACTGTTATAAGAAAGAGAAGATGGAGATATGTTGGGATACCTTTAGGAGACATGTCTATCAACCCCTAGTAACAACTGTTTTAAGAAAAAGAAGATGGAAAGGGTTTGGGCACACCTTGAGAAGAAATGTCTAGTCAACCACTTTGGAAACTGTTATAAGAAAGAGAAGATGGGAAAATGTTGGGGAAAACCTTGAGGGGAAAATGTCTAGTCAACCACTAGTAAAAATGTTATAAGAAAAAAAGATGGAATATGTTGGGCATACCTTGGGGGAAATGTCTGGCCCAAACCCCTTTTGACAACTGTTATAAGAAAAAGAAGATGGAGATATGTTTTGGGGATCCTTGAGAAAAATGTCTGGGCCCAAGGGGGCCCGTTTAAGAAAAGAAAAAGATGGGGATATGTTGGGCACCCCCTTGAGGAGACATGTCTTGTCAACCCTGGGGAAAAACTGTTATAAGAAAGAGAAGATGGAAAATGTTGGGGATACCTTGAGAAGAAATGTCTAGTCAACCACTAGTGAAAAACTGTTATAAGAAAAGAAGATGGAGATATGTTGGGGACACCTTGAGGAGAAATGTCTAGTCAACCACTAGTACAACTGGGTTTTAAAAAAGAGAAGATGGAATATGTTGGGCCAAACCCTTTAGGGGGACATGTCTAGTCAACCACCAGTGACAACTGTTATAAGAAAAGAAGATGGAGATATTTGGGGATACCGAGAAAAAATGTCTAGTCAACCACTAGTGACAACTGTTATAAAAAAAGAAAAATGGGTTGTTGGGCACACCTTTTAGGGGAAATTCTAGTCAACCACTTAGTAAAAACTTTATAAAAAAGAAATATTTGGGCACACCCTTTAGGGGAAATGTCTTTGGGCAACCACTAGTGACCCCAAATTTATAAAAAAAAGAAAAATTGAGATATGTTGGGGACACCCAGGAGAAATGTCTATCCCACTGGGGACAACTGTTATAAGAAAAAGAAGATTGAGATATGTTCACACCTTTAGGAGAAATGTCTAGTCAACCACTAAAAAACAAAATGTTATAAGAAAGAGAAGATGGAGATATGTTGGGGATACCTTTAAAGGGGACATGTCTAGTCAACCACTATAACAACTTTATAAGAAAGAGAAGATGGGGATATGTTGGACACACCCCGAGAAGAAATGTCTAGTCAACCACTTAGTGACAACTGTTATAAAAAAAGAAGATGGAATATGTTGGGCACACCTTTAGGGGACATTTCAACAACCACCAGTGACAACTGTTATAAAAGAAGATGGAGATATGTTGGGCACACCTTGGGGGGAGGGAAAAGTCTAATCCCAAACCCCTAGTGACAACTGTTATGGGGAAAAAGAAGATGGAGATAAGGGTTGGGGATTTCCTTGAGGGGACATGTCTAGTCAAACCCACAAATAACAACTGTTATAAAAAAGAAGATGGAGATATGTTGGGCACACCTTGGGAAAAAATGTCTAGTCAACCACTAGTGACAACTGTTATAAGAAAGAGAAGATGGGGATATGTTGGGCACACCTTGAGGAGACATGTCTAGTCAACCACTAGTGACAACGGTTATAAGAAAGAGAAGATGGAGATATGTTGGACACACCTTGAGAAGAAATGTCTAGTCAACCACTAGTGACAACTGTTATAAGAAAGAGAAGATGGAGATATGTTGGACATACCTTGAGAAGAAATGTCTGGTCAACCACTAGTGACAACTGTTATAAGAAAGAGAAGATGGAGATATGTTGGACACACCTTGAGGAGAAATGATCAAAGAATATCAAAGCAGGCATTGAAGTGGGATGCAAAGGTTCAAGAAAGAGAGGTCGACCTAAGGAGACCCTGAAGCGAACTTTGCTGAGAGAGGCAGGAAATATCGGTCTCAGTTCCATGAAGGAGATTGAGCGAGTTGCCCAGGATAGAGCGGCATGGAGAAATTACTTGCAGGCCCTATGTAACGTATAACGTACGAGAGGAATTATTATTATTATTATTAATTAATAAACTCGATATTTGAAGTTTCTCAAATCGTTCAACATTTATTTATTTGTGTAAACTGCGAAATATCTGTAGACATAGTTATAAGGACAAGACTAAAGATATACCTATCGTTTAGACTATATTGGTCTTGTCTCAGTTTTATATTGTCTATGTCTGTCTCTTAGACTATCTTAGTTATTAACAGTGTCGTGGTTTTATGTATTAGTCTTGCGCTTTTCTAGTGACTTGTGTGATGGTTTTCTTAGTCCCCTGGCAGAATTCAACTTTTGGCAGTACACTGTTACCAGATTGTTAACCCAGTGTCGTGGTTTTATGTATTTGTCTTGTGCTTCTCTGGTGACTTATGTGATGGTTTTCTTAGTCCCCTGGCAGAATTCAATATCGTTATCTATCCAACTTTTTCCATGTCTTCCTCTCACCTTCCTTCCTGATATTCTGTTGTGGAAAGCTTCATAGACAGTTTGGTCTGTTCACATTCTTACTAAATGGCCAAACCACTTCATTCTCTGTTTCGCTATATAATTCAAGCACGGTCGTGTTCCAACCTTTTCTCTGATGCTGGTATTCGTTACTCTGTCGATTCTGTGTTGTTGGTCATTTTGGAGACATCTCATTTCGCATGTTGCTATTTTCTGTGTATGTTTCTTATTCATTGTTCATGTTTGACATTGGTAACATAGAGTGGGTATGAAGATACTATTGATCAACTGTTGTTTAGCTGTCAGTGAGATGTTTGGATGTCTAAGTAGTGCGATGTACGAAAATCAACAAATCTGAGGTAGTCAGACTGGATCAGATCAGATCTGGAAAAATCGTTAGGTGGCTGCGGTAATACTGAGAAATAGGCGATAGAGCAAAGACTGGTATATACAGTATTACATAAGAAAGGAAAAATTAATTATAAGATATGAAAAAAACTACACTCAACGTTTCGGTGCTTAAGACCTTTATCAAGAACAGAAAAAACAGAAAAACTAAATTAACTAAACATACACTAACAAATGATCTGCATCAAAAGATACTGGCATACGTACCTGCGTGGTCAGCATCTCGTGAATGAAAGAATGGACAGGAAATAGGAAGACTATTAGGTTACCGATGGCTTGGCCAATCGGAAAGTCAGTGGCAGGTTACTGTAAGATATTGTTTGTCAGTGGAACAAAGACCCACGTGGGAAGAGCAGAGAGGTAGGTGGAAGAAACGCCAGATAATAGCGTTAATGACCGACATAGCATACTGCTGTGTAAACACGTACACCCCATGACAACATGAGCCCTATTCGGCCAATATGGATTCATGACTCCGATAACAAAGGCGGATGTACTCCAATGTTCCGGGGACACTGTAAGTGTCCACAGATATGTATACCAGACGATAACTGCAGAAGATAAGTATGCAAGTAAGAAAATGGGATAGAACATGACACTAGAACAGGTCCCAGTGACTAGACTAGGAATGTCTCGAACCACCGTTCACCAGAACGACTCGAGCCCTACTTGGCAATATGCATCCTGTGTGTCCCGGGAACGAACACGGCAGAATCCAATGTCGTGTGGCTGGAACAGAGGAGAGAGAAGTGTCAAAAGTGACACCCTAGAGTGTGAGCCGAATTCTGACGATGAATAGGGATGATAGTGTCATGTGATACTGCGTAGAAAGGAATAAGAACAGGGGAGGTGGCTGGAGAGTGGACAGACA
This sequence comes from Arion vulgaris, assembly GCA_020796225.1. NCBI lineage: Eukaryota > Metazoa > Mollusca > Gastropoda > Stylommatophora > Arionidae > Arion > Arion vulgaris. The sequence continues at coordinate 16,317 of JADZMA010001057.1, forward strand.
GAAGAGGAAATGGTAGTGAGTCAATGGGTTTGTGGAGGGGGGTAGATGAAATAGAGAGAATGAAATAAGAAGAAAAGGGACCAGTGGGCATAGACACTACGCGTGCTGAAGTCGTACATTGATACCTTTGGGTGACACTACACCCAAACGGTCAATCAACCGACATTCCAATGATAACCTGCTGCGGTCATCGGAGGAGCACGACACAAGACCGGTGATAGAGACATCTGTCCTGCCGTGGTGACAGGGGCCATTGAAATGGACAGCTACCGGGGTGGGTGCACTGTTAGAGATGTCCTGGAGGTGCTGAGCGAAGCGGTCACAAGCAAGCCTGTCTCACCTATATATGCCATCCCACAGCGCTTGCAGAGAATAGCATAAATAAGGTTGCGGAGACACAAGTGAAGCTTTGTCGGATAGTAAAGGAAGTGTTAGGGAAGGAGATAGTAGTGGCCTGGAAGACGTAAGGACAGGTGTAGCAACGGACCTAGGACGTGACAGTCCCCACGTGTCCCCAGAGGGCGGAGCCTACTGGTACCAGAAGGTCGCGTAGGTTCTTGTCCCCCGGAAGGCCACCAGGGGAGGAGAAAGATCCGTGAGGAAGCTGGGTCTTCCCGGAAGATCCGCAGCTCACGGAGAAGGATACGGACAGCAGGGGCATTGTGGGGATGAAAGGTGAGCACCAATTTGGTACGGTCACGGGGACGGTAGAAGGGAGAGAGCGGTGTGACGAGATAGGTAGGACACGACGAAGAGCGTTGATGAGAACTCTCAGGGTAAAGACGGCGTCGAAAGAAGTCGAGCATCTCTTGAGCACGGTGACGAAAATCATCGTCGTCAGAACAAGCGTCGGAGACAAGTAGCTGAGGAAGGGTAGAGAGTTGCGACAAGCCAAGGGGTGTGATGATGTATATAGAAGGTAGTTATGAGAGTCAGTGGACTTATAGTAAACAGTGGTAAGGAGAGATGAGACACCGATGGAGACAGTGATGTCAAGGAAGTTTACTGACGTGAGAGATGCAGAGGTAAACTTGATGGACGGGTGAAGTCACCGACGAATCGAATAAACTGTAGCAAGTCACTTTCCGACATGTCCGTAACTCCCACTCCGTCATCAATGTATCGGCGGTACATGAAAGGTATAGGGTCCAGATAACTCTGAAAGATGTTCCAAGTGGCCCATGAACAGGCAAGCATAACTGGGTCCCATCTTGGTGCCCATGGCAACGCCGCTAATCTGATCAAAGTATTCACCATTGAACTCGAAGGAATTTGTAGTAAGTACCAGTTCAGCTAAGGAGTGAAGTAGTCGTGGCAATAGAGGGATGGGTCGCTGATCCAGGAAGAACTGGAGACAGCTAAGCATCGATGGGGGATGGAGGTATAAAGGAGCATACGTCCAACAGGAAGGGGACGATAGGTGACCTGGGAGTAGGAGGTCGAAAGAAAGGTAGATAAAGCATGTGTGGTGTCCTTTAGGAAGGACGGAAGTGTCTCCACCAAGGTCGAAAATCCCTGTCAAGAAAGGCGAAATCGATTCGGTGGGGCAGGAGCAAGCTGAAACAATGGGTCGGCCTGGTTATTAGGCAGGATCTTGGGAAGCAAGTAGAGACATGGATTGCCAAGATTGGCCTTCATGATAGAAGAGAATCTCGCTAGGGAAGATCGTTCTGTAGAATAGAAGTCTGGATGGTCTGGTGCACCAGATTATTGTGATGCGGTATTGCATCCACCAGACTAGGGCGGTATGAAGAAGTGTCAGAGAGTAGGGAAGAAGCCTCACGAATGTACAGGTCCTTCCGCCATACCACAACCGCACCACCCTTATCGGAAGGTTTAATGACAATATCATCCCGAAAACGGAGACTGGTAAGAGCCCGGGACTCCGCTGGGGTGATATTGGAACGCTGAAGAGGGGGGGTCGTAGACGTAGGATAGAGTGGAGAGTGTTGGAGATATAACGCTCCAGGGGTTCAGAGGGACGCAAAGAAGGAGGGGTCCAATCGTGTTTACGATGGGGTGAGCCCAAAAAAAGGTTCGTCGACAGGGGGCAAGGAGGTGGTGGTTTATTGAAGAAGTGGTGCCGAATACGAAGCCCACGATGAAAGGCGTGAACGTCACTGATAAGGGTATATTTGTCCGAGGTTGGACGGAGAGGAATGAAGTTGAGACCTTTGCTGAGGATGGATATTTCATCAGCAGAGAGGAAGATCGAGAGGATACACTGACAAGGTGAGGGAGATCGGATGGTGGCGGAGGGGAAGGACGAAGATGAAATCTTTTTCTTGTGGGATGCATAGAGACACGTGTAAAGTTCCCTGTTGAAAGAGTGAACCATGCGTAGAAGGAAGGGGCTGAAGAGGAAGTCGTGGATGAGAGAGAGATGAGACGAATGCGCAGTTGAGAGATGGATACCCCAGTCCCGAATCAGTCGAGTATGACTGTCGGATACTGCCCGCATGAGGTGGAAACCGCATTGCCGGTCAATGCGATTCAATCGGTGGAGAGTAGAGGGGTGAAGATGGCCAGTGAGGGTGAAAGGACGATGAAAAGCCACGTGGTAAGACATGATGGCGAAGACAATTGTGAAGGAAGTTACGATGGCAGTTGAAAGAGTTTTGCTTCTCCGTCAGTAAACTCCTGACATCACTGTCTCCATCGGTGTCTCACTCTTCCTTACCACTGTTTACTATAAGTCCACTGACTCTCATAACTACCTTCATATACTCATCACACCCTTGGCTTGTCGCAACTCTCTACCCTTCTCTCAGCTACTTCGTCTCCGACGCTTGTGTCATGACGACGATGATTTTCGTCACCGTGCTCAAGAGATGCTCGACTTCTTTCGACGCCGTCTTTACCCTGAGGAGGTTCTCATCAACGCTCTTCGTCGTGTCCTACCTATCTCTCGTCACACCGCTCTCTCCCCTTCTACCGTCCCCTTGTGACCGTGCCAAATTGGTGCCCCCCTTTCATCCCCACAATGCCCCTGCTGTCCGTATCCTTTTCCGTGAGCTCTGGATCTTCCGGGAAAACCCAGCTCCTCACGGATCTTTTCCTCTCCTCCCTGGTGGCCTTCCGGAGGACAAGAACCAGCGACCTTCTGGTACGCAGTAGGCTCCGCCCTCTGGGGACACTGGGGACTGTCACGTGCTCTAGGTCCCGTTGCTACACCTGTCCTTACGTCTTCCAGGCCACTACTATCTCCTTCCCTAACACTTCCTTTACTATCCGACAAAGCTTCACTTGTGTCTCCCGCAACCTTATTTATGCTATTCTCTGCAAGCGCTGTGGGGTGGCAATATAGGTGAGACAGGCTTGCGCCTTGGTGACCGCTTCGCTCAGCACCTCCGGGACATCTCTAACAGTGCACCCACCCCGGTAGCTGTCCATTTCAATGGCCCTGTCACCACGGCAGGACAGATGTCTCTATCACCGGTCTTGTGTCGTGCTCCTCCGATGACCGCAGCAGGTTATCATTGGAATGTCGGTTGATTGACCGTTTGGGTGTAGTGTCACCCAAAGGTGTCATTACGACTTCAGCACGCGTAGTGTCTATGCCCACTGGTCCCTTTTCTTCTTATTTCATTCTCTCTATTTCATCTACCCCCCCACAAACCCATTAACTCACTACCATTTCCTCTTCTGTCTGTCCACTCTCCAGCCCCCTCCCCTGTTCTTATTCCTTTCTACGCAGTATCACATGACACTATCATCCCTATTCATCGTCAGAATTCGGCTCACACTCTAGGTGTCACTTTGACACTTCTCTCCTCTGTTCCAGCCACACGACATTGATTCTGCCGTGTTCGTTCCCGGGACACACAGGATGCATATAGCCAAGTAGGCTCGAGTCGTTCTTGGTGAAGTGGTCGAGACATTCCTAGTCTAGTCACTGGGACCCGTTCTAGTGTCATGTTCTATCCCATTTTCTTCTTGCATACTTATCTTCTCACGTTATCGTCTGGTATAAATATCTGTGGGACACTTCAGTGTCCCGGAACATTGGTACATACCGCCTTTGTTATCGGAGTGTATGCAATCCATATTGGCCGAATAGGGCTCATGTTGTATGGGGTGTACGTGTTACAGCAGTATGCTATGTCGGTCATTAACGCTATTATCTGACGTTTCTTCCACCTACCTCTCCTGCTCTTCCACTGGGTCTTTGTTCCCACCTGTACAAACAATATCTTACGTAACCTGCCACTGACCCTTTCCGATTGGCCACCAATGGTAACCTAATAGTCTTCCTATTTCCGTCCATTCTTTCATTCACGAGATGCTGACCACTGCAGTACGTATGCCAGTATCTTTTTATGCAGAATCATTTGTTAGTCATGTTTTAGTTAATTTAGTTTTCTGTTTTTTTCTGTTCTTGATAAAGGGCTTAACACCGAAACGTTGAGTGTAGTTTTTTCATATCTTATAATTAATTTTCCCTTCTTATGTAATACTGTATATACCAGTCTTTGCTCTATCGCCGATGTCTAAGTAGTGGCGCTAGTTGGTAGGTTATTGCATTTGCTTTCTGGACTCTAGTTTCTATCTCTCTGTCAAGTCTTCCATCCTCTGTAAATACACTTCCTATGTACTTTTAGTTCGTGTTTGATCAAATTTGTGAGTTTAGTTAGATCAGTATAACAAAGTAGAGAAACAAGAAAGCTATTTTAATTACCATCAGACATATTGTGGAATTCGTTAGTATGTCCATATTTGTTATTATGTCCATATTTGTTATTTTCAACAGGAACACGAGGGGTGATGTGGTTAACATGGCGACCGCCGTGTTTATTGCTGTGTTTTTCTTGTATCAGCTAAGCTAATTCTGCAGAACCCACACAGATTAAAGTTCTTTAATAGTGCTTTGAAAAAAAGTAACATATTGTCATACCTATTTGCTTACATGGTAATCAGAGACATTTTTGAATTGATGAAGCGAGTGATTAAAGGGTCAATCATGGTGTGATTGTTTATTTTAGAGTTATTGGTGTTCAGTGATGTATGTTTTTAAGTCCCACCGTCACGGGTGGATGATTTCTAAACAAAAAAGTTCAAAAAGAATAAGTCTATATGTGTGTATGTTAAATTTATATAGAATTATATATTTATTAGTTTTTTTAACATTGTTTTCTTCTTTTTCCCTTAGTTTTCACATTTATTTCTTTATTCATTTTAGTCACATATTTTAAATGTTATACGTTGGAATATCATGCATTAGTCTATATGTAGTGTGCTGTGAAATTCGTCAGTCTGTTGTATCGTTTGCTTGATAAAGACCTTTTTATTAGCTGTTAATGTATATTATCATTGTTTTTCTCTTCTCACTCTATTCACCTCTAAATATCTAATATTTATAAAATATAGCTATATATGAATGCTATCCCTATAATTCATATGGAAACCTCTAAAAAATATCTAAATATTTACAAAATGTATAGTTCTGGTAAAACTGTTGATTGTCAAAACCCTTTGTGTCTGAAGTGTATGATTTTAATTCACACAAAAAACAATGACAAAACAACGTTTGCTGTGTGCCCATCATGTTTTTGTGTGTAAAAAACCACAGTACTGTGATTACGTGTTTTAAAATATCTAACACAATTGGTTTTGTGGGCTGTCAGCATAATATAACTTCAAATAAAAAGAAATTTCAAATTAAAAGCAATATCTCTGCTTATACACAGTTTAAACAAAAAGTGGAGGTTCATGCTATGGCATATAGGTGTTATGCATCATATGCTTGTTTGACATTCTTTGCACTAACTTATATTTGTAATCTACTCCCAAATAAAAAAGTATTTAAAATAATTACTCAAAATCTTCACTCCTCAATATCATCTATTAACAGTGTCTGGCATTATGACAACATATAAAAGCCAATGTGTGTAACATATTGTGGTTTTCTGATGGTTTTTGAGAGACCATTTTTCGCAGTTGGTTTTGCACTTAGCCCAAACGTTATTGCATTTGGAGCAATTCTCTCCCTGCTGGAACTGAGCCTGACCAGAGTTAAATTTGGAAACAGGGCACTAGTACTACGCTATCGTGGTTCTGAGATACATATTTTGTGTAAGTCTAAGACAGAGGTTGATTTTGTTTCACTGTGTTTCCTATTTGACCCCATACACTCGGCGATGGCAACGTGCGCAAATGAGACTCGTGGCTCGGCAATGATCGCCAGGATCTCTGGTACTGGAATTTGTTGCGTGTTAATGCATTTCTATGCTGCTTTGAACATCAGGACAAATCATCATCTGTCGCTCAAATATTTCTCATCGACTTTCCACTGTTGCTGTTGGTTCCCAAAGTGCATGTTGCTGGTTGCTTTTGATCTTGGTTCTATCTAAATTTGTTCTTGAACTCATTAATTGCTTACTAAATAAAGTTATATCACAACTTTTCTGTAGACTGCCAAATGTAAAACTAAATGTTAAAATGCAATTAGTAACATTTGAAGACCAAAACGTGTGAAATGTGACACTTAATATTTTAAAAATCAAATTATGTAAAGAATGGGCAGACTAGTAAATGTCCAACTTTGCATGTAGGAATTAGTCTGTGGAAATTAACAAATGAGTCTTCAGCACCACTTGGGAAATGGCTATTTTGCGTTCCTTTTTATTAATTATTCTTTGAGATCCCAGTGTGGTTTTGCATAGGAAGATGAGCACCCATGCACCCACAGTGACTTCTTGACATGTGGCAATGCATTTGAAGTTCCACCAAATCTTTACTTGTCAAACAGTAGTTCATAGTTTTCCATAACTAATCGGTTTTTGTTAGACAAGTCTTGTGATTGCGATGAAAGACTATTGACATCCTGTGGTAGCGCTAAATCACTTCTTGGGAGAATGTAATAAGCGTGTTTTCGGCCATAATAAAATGCATTCAAACTCACACAGTATATAAGTCTTCTACAACAGAACATCAGTATAGAAAGGCAGGAGAAGGCCACACAAAAGATGGTTGATGGCACTGTAGAATCTGTCAAAAGCAAAAGTAACAGTCACACAAACACCAGAACAGCGCAGAACAAAATAAACCGCGACACTGAACGGCAACTCGGTAGGGCATTGACGACGCCGGGCAGCAACTCGGTGGCAGTGTGACGACACTGGGCGGCAACGCTCGGTAGCGAGGTGGCGACGCTGGGCAGCAACCCGGTAGCAGTGAGGCGACGCTGAGCAACAACCGGGCGCTTAGTGTAACGTGCTGGGCAGCAACCCAGTAGCAGTGTGACGACACTGGGCATCAACCCAATAACGTTGTGACACTGACAACTTAGTAGCAGTGTGACGACAAAAAAAGAAGAAAAAGATAGAAAATCAAGTTTAGAACAGATTGTTATAGCTGGTAAAATCCATGGAGTACGAGACAAGGGGACAGAAAGAGATAGTTCTGGAAACTTGGTTTCATGGCACAGAGATTGTCAACATCCAGAACAATATTAAAGACAAAATCATCAATTTATGAAGAAACTCTTTTTCTTAGTAATCCTGGTTCAGCGTAGTTACTATAGTTCCTCGGCAAACAGTCTTCAGATCTGCAATAGGGAATCTGCATTTTTACGTCAGTCCCAACAGCACATAATAATTATTATCTTTGTTCGGCAGATTTCTTTAAAGGTGATAACACCTTATTACTACTGCGCTGTTTATATTCATATATTATCCATTCTTCAACGTTATTATCAGTGTTATAAATGTAAATCAGCTTTAGTGCGGGTACTAGTTTTAAAAGAAATTATAGAAAGTACTAGAAATATTTTTAATGCTAGAAAAGTACCAAAAATATTTTAAAAGTACCAATTAATGCTATATTATTACAGATCAATAGATATATCATTGTCATTTGAAAAAGTCATACCATCTTCTACCAGCGCCGTTGAAGCAATCAGAATACACATCATCTGAAGTTTTTGGGGTCATATGACTCACCAGGGTTGCCAAATGTAAATCAGTTTTTAATGCTGGAATTTTAGAAGTGCCTAAGTATTTTTAATGCTAGAAAAATAATCAAAAAACAGTTACTTACCAATTATGTTGTATTAATTACAGCTCGAATAATGTTTATCATGTTTGAGAAGTCAGACTATTTATCTTCACCAAGTTTTGTTGAGTCATATGAAGTTCATTGTTCCAATTTATATTAACATCTTATTAATTAATTTGCCTTTATTATACCTCACTATCCTATTCCTACAAAATACTAACATAAACACTTTATTTGTTTTCATTTATTTCATTGTTCATGCTGCTGAATCTTCTATTCCCTCCAGCATTAGTTGGTTGGTTGATGGGTTTGGGACAGAGGATTTTTGGGGTGTTTTGAGAGGGTTTATGGAAAGGATCATGTGTGGTGAAATAGACCCAAATGTGGTGATTTTAATGTCAGTCATGTACTTCAATGATGTTGTGTGGTCTAATTGATGATTCATTTAATACATTTAAAGTAAATATTGAAGGGAATAATATTTTTAATAAATATTATTAATGTATTTACCACTTTTTAAGAATATTTATGTTCTTCAAAACTCACTCAATGTTTTCTGGCGAACGATATACATCTGCTTCATTATCAAATTTATACCCCTTTACGAATGTAAGTTACGCGAAGGTGAATTTGTTGGCTAGTATAATTCCCCAGTCTTTTCTCAAATCTGGGGCCAAACATGATTTGGATCAGAAATTTCTTCCGGTAGTGTTGGGATCGAGAGGTCGTGTTTATTGTTTGCAGTACTAACATGTTAGTGTTAGGATCAAAGAAGAAATCAATATTTGCTGTTAGTATGCAACATGTGTGGCAATAGATGTAATAAGAAGAGATAGTCAGAAAACAATTTTGTTTTGTCAGCAGTATTTGAATCAAAAAAGTTGTTCACTTCTGTGAACGTGTTTAGTTGGTTTAAAATAATATAAATAACTCATTCTGGTCTGACCATTTCCTTACAGTAGTGGCGATGTAACATTTTTCATTAGAACTTGCTAATTGGCAGTCTGCAATTCATTCCATTGGCTTAAAATTCTGCTGATTGCTGGTTCAATTGCTAACCACCTGGTTGCACGAAAATTTGAGATCTTCAGTGGTTCCTTATCATTAATGCTCTGGTAAAGTTGACTGTAGAATTTGTCTCCAGTGAACTCTTGAAAGTATTTATAAGTCTCCTTACTCAAAACTCTAGGATTTATTGGCAATGATGCAGCACAAGCATGGGGCACTGATAATTGTAGAAGTGGCATACACATTTAAACCTAAGATTAATAGGAATTCCTTCCTTCAACTTCTTGAAAACTTAGTTATTTGTCCCTACCATGACACTGGCGTTGTCAGTGCCAATATGAAGATTTTTAATGTTTAATTTCTTTTCATCTAATTCATTCTTGACTGCATTTACCATGGCATCTGCATTACATTTGTCTAGTAACACCATATTAAGATATGTAGCAGATTACTTTCTTGTGAGTTTCACTGTAATAAATTACAACAATACCCAATAACTTGTTTGATGATATCAGTTGATTCATCCAGTAATAAACAGAATTTTCACCCACTTTACA
>JADZMA010001058.1:0-25867 GCA_020796225.1 Arion vulgaris
GTCAGGGGATATGTTCTCTTTTGGTGTGCTACTGAAGTCAGTGTGGAGGTACTTGTTATTCTATTTAGTGATGCTACTAGAAGTCAGTGTGGAGGTACTTGTTATTCTATTTAGTGATGCTACTAGAAGTCAGTGTGGAGGTACTTGTTATTCTATTTAGTGATGCTACTAGAAGTCAGTGTGGAGGTACTGTGATTCTATTTAGTGATGCTACTAGAAGTCAGTGTGGAGGTACTTGTTATTCTATTTGGTGATGCTACTAGAAGTCAGTGTGGAGGTACTTGTTCTATTTAGTGATGCTACTAGAAGTCAGTGTGGAGGCATTGTTGATTCTATTTGGTGATGCTACTAGAAGTCAGTGTGGAGGTACTTGTTGATTCTATTTGGTGATGCTACTAGAAGTCAGTGTGGAGATCAGGCATCTCAGGAAAACTATCCCGATGGTTCCACGAGGGAACGAACTAAGTACCATTAAACGAGAGGCGAGCACCTAACCTCTAGGCCACAGATACCCCGAACAGTTGTATGTCATAGGCAACGAACAGTTGTATGTTTCCCCTCAAACACATGAACAGATAAACCGTTCAGTAACTTCTGAACAGAAAGCGTCTGTAGCCCTAACCTTTCCTTATATATCTCAATGTGATGTTATCGTGAATATAGATGAGCATATAAGTAATTCACAAAGTAAAATTAACAGCTTCTATATACAAGCATGTTTGACTGATAAACAAAATGTGTAAATTAGCAGTTCCAAAAGTAAGACAGGTAGAAACACAAGTTGGTGTAGTTTATATTTCTATTGATGAATACTTTGATAAAGTGTCAAAAGGGGAGGGGAGGAGAGGGGGAGGAGAGAAGATCTCTACGATTAAGTGGTCAAGCCCTTGGCCTGCGTTTCGAAAATCGTGGGTTCCAGTCCCGAATATGTTTTTCTGTTCACGAGTGCATTTTCAGTGCATCAGATTCTTAGGATTGTTGCAGGAGCTAAGAAGTACGTGCTTTGCGCAATACTCTCGGAAGATTTGTTTTCCATTTCTGTGAAAGGGACCGAGTCATGGAGTAAAACCGGTGCAATGAGGTCAATCCTTCAGCTTTAGACCCTTGTTTAGAGCTAACAAAATGGTGTCCATTAAGTATTCAACAAGACAGGAAGAAACACAAGTTGGTATAGTAAATATTTCTATTAGTGCATAATTGAAAACAAAACTAACATTACTACCTGTGTTATCGATTTTAAGGTGTAGGACATGGGGACATGAGACAGAGGAATGGTCGTATGGCTAGTGCAATCACCGCGATTGTTCAGGTTAGGATTTTTCTGCTATGCTCCGACAGAACAAAACTTATTGGTCTTACCGTGGATTGAACCTGGTCTCTGAATGGGAGGCCACGCTCTAATCCATTCGAATAGGCGCTCCTCTATTAATACTGAAAATCGTAGCATATCATTTACAGGACTTAGCCATCAACAACAGTAAACGAGTCGTCGATTTTCTAGGCATCACTTATACGTTCAGTAGTTTATCATTTCTTCCTGAACGGTGATGTATTATTACCGTTCATAAAATTGACCGCGAACAAATGTATGCACAGAGTTTGAACCAGGTACCTTGAGTAGTGATCGAGCTACTACTCTTAAGCTACGTCAAAAAGTGTACAAATTAGTTACTCAACAAGGAAGACGTAACATACGTTGGTGTAGTAACTTTCTATTGTTCTATGTTAGAAGGGTCAAAAAGTGTACAAATTAGTTACTCAACAAAGAAGAACAAACATAGTAACATACGTTGGTGTAGTAACTTTCTATTGTTCTATGTTAGAAAGGTCAAAAAGTGTACAAATTAGTTACTCAACAAGGAAGAACAAACATAGTAACATACGTTGGTGTAGTAACTTTCTATTGTTCTATGTTAGAAAGGTCAAAAAGTGTACAAATTAGTTACTCAACAAGGAAGAACAAACAATAGTAATACGTTGGTGTAGTAACTTTCTATTGTTCTATGTTAGAAAGGTCAAAAGTGTACAAATTAGTTACTCAACAAGAAGAACAAACATAGTAACATACAGTTGGTGTAGTAACTTTCTATTGTTCTATATTAGAAAGGTCAAAAAGTGTACAAATTAGTTACTCAACAAGGAAGAAACGTCAAAACAAAATAAAATGAGGCGTCAAGAGCATTTATAATACCTCATTTCGAATAACAACAACTATCTATTGATTGGCTGCTAGGACTGCCAATCAAAAGGACAACATCCCAGGTAAAAATCACTTGACAGTTAATATTATAAATTGTCAGAGACCCCTTTGGCTACCTCAGCTGTCATCAGTTCTAAATACTAATCAAGCAGTTAGAAGAAACTCTTTAGTGTAATTTGTCTTATTAGAGATGCGCTGCTATTTTAACGATAAGGGCATAGCTAATGAGCACGAAGACGAGTGCTGTGAAGAATAAGGATAATATAAAGAAAAAAACACAACAGAATTATTGCCGCCAGGCGTGTCAACTTTAGCATTAATTAAGCTGTTTATTACCTCGTCAAACTTTTGTCACATCCAGGTCGTCATTAGGATGACAACGGTGATAATTGTGGAGAGGAAAGATTTAAGAATGTGACAGGCGTAAGATGCTTGGATGGTATGTCGACTTAAGTAGCGGTTGAGATTTGGTAAGAATGGTCAACTTCGAGGTCACTGGACACTGGAGAGAGTGGTTGTTATAGGTAGTGTTCAAATGTGGAGATGAAAATGTGCAGCGAATAGGTACAATGAACTTGTCGATATCAGAATTTTTTGTAGGGATCAAAGGTTAGACCCACTATCGTTGTCATGTAGTAGTAACTAGTTGGTGAAGTGAATCTCTGACAGTAGTTACGTTGTAGTAACTATTTAGTGAAGTGAATCTCTGATAATAGTAACACGTTGAAGTAACTATTTAGTGAAGTGAATCTTTAACAGTTGCCACGCTGAAGTAACTATTTAGTGAAGTGAAACTCTGATAATAGTATTAACGTTGAAGTAACTATTTAGTGAAGTGAATCTTTAACAGTTGCCACGCTGAAGTAACTATTTAGTGAAACTCTGATAATAGTATTAACGTTGAAGTAGCTATTTAGTGAAGTGAATCTCTAACAGTTGCCACGCTGAAGTAACTATTTAGTGAAACTCTGATAATAGTATTAACGTTGAAGTAGCTATTTAGTGAAGTGAAACTCTGATAGTAGTATTAACGTTGAAGTAACTATTTAGTGAAGTGAATCTCTAACAGTTGCCCCGCTGAAGTAACTATTTAGTGAAGTGAATCTCTGATAATAGTATTAACGTTGAAGTAACTATTTAGTGAAGTGAAACTCTGATAACAGTTGCCACGTTGTAGTAACTATTTAGTTTCTGGTGCGCCTTGTGATCTAGTATCGCCGACTCAGTATCTATTCTGTGTCCATGTTTGGTGTGATGATCTTAAGCAACGTGTTGTCACAAACGTTCTTCAAAATAAGAATTTAAAATGTATTGGGCCCTTACACGGTAGTGCACAGGGGAGGACCAAGGTACTCTGAGTGCAAAACTCGAGCGTTGTCATTTTTCGAATGACAGCTGCTCGGAGTTTGTTTGTTGTTTATTGTGCCATTTGGTTGTGGGTTTTTTAAAGGATCCCAACCTTTGGCCGCGATTAAGTGGGCACTAGTTCTTTTTTTTTTAAATCAGTGTTGGGCATATAGCCGATAGTGCCGCAGCTGGTGGTACACTTCTACTTCACCCCCAGGGAAGCATAGGTCCGCAACCAAGATCTTTATTTCCAGATCTCCTCCTTGCAGGGTCCTTCTTCTTCCTCGGAAGGCGAGCTATGAATTTTCCTGTTTGTGTTTTCTGTAGATATCTAGTGCTTTTTACGTGGTTGGGTAGCTAGCCCACGACCGACCTCCGTAGTGGCTCTCTTCGACACGGTGGCAGGTAACAGTGTTATATTTTACACCTCAATTTGGGCCGGTAACCACTCGTACATAGTTAGGTTTTAAACGTGTAACAAATTAAAGCGTCGTAGTTTTTACAAATGATAGCTGCTCTGAATTTTGTTTACATTTGGTTTCGTTGCCTATTGGCTGCTATGAATGCTCCCACCCTTTGGCCGCGATTAAGTGGGTACTACACTTTGATATTTAGTCCAAAAAAAAAACAACTTGAGTTTTCTGTTATTTGTTTTTAATTCTTTTGGGGCCCTTAATTTTGTAGTATGGCGGCTGTGGCTTAGGGGATAGTGACTCGGTCTATTAACCCCCACGTTCTGAGTTCGAATCACGCTTTGGACAATTTAGTTGCAAATTGTTTCGCGTGGATTTTTACAAAAGGACGATGGCATCACCTGTTCAGAAAGCAATGGCAAACTACTGAACGTAATAATGCCTAGAAAATCACAAACAGCGTTAAAAGCTGGGGTTGATTTGCAAAGTCCTGTAAAGGATATGCAATTAACTTTTTTAAATCTTAGTGCCGCGAGGTGGTACCGGTCACGTTTAGACGTGTAAAATCCGAGCTCGTCGTTCTTTCGGATGAGAGCTGCTCAGAATTGTTTAAATGTACTTATTTGCCTATTGGTTCTATGAAGGCTCCCACCCTTTGGCAGTGATAAAGTTGGCACTACACTATGATCTTAGCCAAAAGGAATAAGAATGAACTGCTGGTATACATTTCACAAAACAATAAGAAACCTGTGTCAGCTTGAAACAATGTTTAGACGTACCCGGTAACATTAGGCCGACGAGCTTAGGTAAACATTTTCAGAAATCACTCCTCGCATTTCAGCATTGTTAGATAGAAAAGAATTCATTTTAAAAATAACACAAGATGCTAAATCAAGGTTATATTATGCCACAAATTAAGTTTAACGCTAAGAATATCAGTATTATTAACACTTTTCATCGTAATAACATGAACTCAAAAGAATTGAGTAAAATTGCAATAACGCTTACAGTGTTCTATCAAACATATATAAAAGCCAGCCCCCATCAAACAGGAATTTCCGATTTGTCAGCTAAGCTATTCGTCCTGTATTTCATTCTCATTAAATGTCCAAACCACAGACAACAAATGCAGTGGTTTGGACATTTCGAGAATGAAAACTACAACCAACCACCAATAACAGTCATTAAAAATAGATCGGTACTAGAGCTAGGAAGACCAAGAAAGATGGATAGACAATATCGAGACACACTACATAAACACGGATACAACACAACAAGGGCGACTCATCTAGCCTAGAACGCAAATTAAAGCTCCCATCCCTGCGCTTAACGGCAAGAGTGGACAGCCAACTACATCTTCCACCTGGGAATAGACAATAGCTATTGTCTACTGTCTATAGACAATAGCTATTCGTCCTGCTGTTACCGGGGGCTGCGGTTTAGAGCAACTTTTAATGACTGTATCTATTTATGCACATTCTGTATGGAAGAAACTAACCAACACAAGGCAGAGAATGAATGTAATTATCTGCAGACGATGATGATGAAGAAGCGGATATTCTATACCGGTTGTAATTATCCGATACCAGCACCAGTGATTTTAGATGACTAATCTCTGGAACTAGATCCAAGAACCAGAATGACGCAAGTCCAGTTCTCTCCCTTGTCTCCTCATCACAACCCATTTATAACTCCCCTTTCTTTTGAATTTCTCATTATATTTCACGATACGGCAAATATCTGTCGTCTTAAATAAGTACAAGTGTCTATTTATTTAGACTGGATAATAACCCCAGGGACTCGACAAGACTAGGCACCTGAGTTCTCTAGGATGTTCCTTTAATCATCCGAGCTCAAATCTCATTAAGAGTCGTCAGCATGGGAGCTAATCTCTAGGATAAAGTAATTACAACAATATGACCACCCCTACATTTGACAAGTATTATTAACTAGACCCCACATATTTCTCATATTTTTCTATTCATTCATTATTTGTCTGTTACTTTTGTCTGTGTGATAAACTTCTCTTTGTCTAGGGTTATTCAATGGTTGGCTGGTTAGATTATACATCTGCAAGCATGTTGGACTTCTCAACCATTTAGTACAATTTACTTGTACATATAATGGGGTATTTGTTAGTTAATAACTAGTGGCACATAGATGGCTGCGAAAATAATGAATATCAAATGGAACGAGTTCAGAGAAGTGATGACATCAGAGAAATGTCGGTCAACACTAGTGGCAACTGTTATAAGAAAGAGAAGATGGAGATATGTTGGGCACACCTTGAGAAGAAATGATCAACGAATATCAAAGCAGGCATTGAAGTGGATGCAAAGGGTTCAAGAACGAGAGGACGATCTAAGGAGACCCTGAAACGAACTTTGCTGAGAGGCAAGAAATATCGGTCTCAGTTCCATGGAGGAGATTGAGCGAGATGTCCAGGATAGAGTGGTATGGAGAAATTACTTGCAGGCCCTATGTACCGTATAACGATACGAGAGGACTTATGATTAATATTGCTAGTTAAAGATAATCTGTTTCGTTCTAGGTGTTATGCGAAAGGCAATACTAATATAGGAAACAGATAGCAAATAGAAATCGGTGTATATGCACTCTGGGCGTATCCATACATGCTTGGTCCCTTTCATCTAACAAAGAATATCTGCGTTAAAGCACTTACACAGTAGCTTCTACTATAACTCCGCGAAACTCGATTTTACCAGTAAACCGAACATCGTGCATTGAAACGAATTCTGATCACTACCACTGACCTATGGTGACTAAATATAGTACGCAAAGATTATTACCTATCAGGTGTAAAATGCAAATAGTTCAACAGGTAAATATGTCACGACGATCGTCAGGTGTACAAGTTAGTAAGTGTATCAGAACACACCCCATGAAATGGCTATGAAATATATTTACTAAAGAAATTGTTGTTTTATGAACGGATATTAATTATAAAGTTCGCCCTGTATATTGTCGGAAATGTACAGACCATTCCACAGCACAACACTCCATTGAGGTTTATTCAAGATGTAGAATTGACTTCTTTGTACGGGTTTCCCCGTATGACTTGGTCACTGTCCACAGAAATGGTACGCTATCCGATTAAAATATTGACAAAACACGAACTCCATAGCCCTGTTATCTCCAGATATCAGTCATAGAGACCTCCAGAAAAAAATGAACTTGTGAATCAAAAACTAACCGACGATCACGAGTAAACCCTGATAGAAAATCTCCACTGTCTAGTGGGTCAATACAGTTATGTAGAAGACTAGATGAATAAACCTTGGCCACAAATCCGGAGGGAGGGACCATAAGGCAGTTGATGGTTTAGGTGTATATTCCATTTCATCTTCAGGCATCCCTTGCATGATTCCAAACGTATGGACTTTGTCTTTTCTTTGAATGAAACATTAGGGTAGAGTTTGAGAAAATGGGCAAGACACATTTCCCATTTCAGCTGCCCAGGTTCAGCATAAATGGAGAGGACACTTAATCATTGCTTTTGGCAAGGAAACAACACATACAGCAAAAGTCACGAGAGAATTAGGGATGAGGTGAAAGGCACGAGAGACAAGCGCAAACTCAGAAGTTGTCACAGTACAACACTTGCCAATTGACCGTCTGCAAAGACAATAAAGACCATATAGAGGCGACAATAGAAAACGTTTGGGAAGCCCTGACATAGATAATGAATAGAGGCGACAATAGAACATGCTTATGAACCCTGATAATGAATAGAAGTAACAATAAGACAAGGCATTGACTTGTTAAAGACAATACAATATAAACGAGATTAAAAGAACGACCATTCTTCTTACATACCCGTCTGTATTCTTTATCTCTCTATAGTACTACTACTACTACTACAGTCTTGTACACGTAAAATGCTGGTTCTTTGATTCCAGACTAGGAGCACATTACGTGTGATGTCGCTGTTTGCTGCTCAAACACTCTGTCCGTCCTAAAGGGCTCATTAAGATCTTCTTGATAGTCTTCTTGTTTTCTAGCTAAGCTCCATTAGTAGGGGAGATTACATCAGTTCACAGTAAGACTACGCAGTTACATGATGGTTTGACTACATCAGTGGTTAACAAATTGTTTGAACGTGGACACATTATAGTAAGACTACGTATCTTATCTGATGGTTTACTACATCAGTGTTAACAAATTGGTTTGAACTTGGGACACATTATAGTACAGACTACGCCCGTCCTACATGATGGTTTGACTTCTTGATCAGTCGGTTACAATTGTTTGAACCTGTGGGGAACATCATTCATAGTAAGACTACGCAGTTACATGATGGTTTGACTACATCAGTGGTTAACAAATTGTTTGAACTGTGGGGAACACATTATAGTAAGACTACGTAGTTACATGATGGTTTGACTACATCAGTGGTTAACAAATTGTTTGAACTGTGGGGAACACATTATAGTAAGACTACGCAGTTACATGATGGTTTGACTACATCAGTGGTTAACAAATTGTTTGAACTGTGGGGAACACATTATAGTAAGACTACGTAGTTACATGATGGTTTGACTACATCAGTGGTTAACAAATTGTTTGAATTGTTGGGGTATTTTTCTTCTTCAAACGCTCCATATCGATCATTTGTTGACTACTCTTTGTGATTTATATGTGATTTGAGACTAAGAGCGATTGTACGTTGTGGCAGTTATGCGCCTACAAGTAGACCGGCACATTCGATTTCTGCGACGTTTTTTATTTACTACAGTTCGTTCCGAAATTCGTGAACATCTTTACCGATAGAATATAAAGTCATCCACTTGACAGAAATTCTTGATTTTTACATTTGTATATAGGTAACAGTGGCGACCTTCCTAAAGTATTTTTGTCCACCCAAACCTTTAGTTCTGTGCGGTTTACCTTATATGGTATTACTAATATAACAGCGATGTTGATTTGGTATACCTCTGAGACTGATGTACCAGATTTTCCATAAATTCTGCTTTCATGTGGAAATCTGATTCATGCAGCCTTTAGCAGCGGTGTGTTTTTTCGTCACATCTTCAGCGTCATTTGGAGCTCTGGTGCTTATCCTTCAGCGATGTGTCCGGTTTTAGTCAGCGTTTACTGGGTTCGCTTTCCGTTAGCCTTTGGCTGTCCCTAGCCTACATGCAAGGCAGCAGGTTGCTATTTTATTTTAGGGTAGCAACCCTTAGACAACCTTCACTCCCGGGTTGTTGAGCGTCATCTGCCCAGGTTACCTGTCTTTTTTGGACTACTGGTTTGTCTGCCGCCCAGTTTTGTGTACGGTTTGCTCGCTAGCTTTGATTGTTCCCAATCAAACTACAAGGCAGTAGTAAGATAGATATATATTGTTCCCAATCAAACTACAAGGCAGTAGTTAGATATATATATAAAGTAGAAAGATACAGAGAGTGAGAGACAGATTAAACGAGTACAAAACGAGTTTTATAGAAAGAGAAAGTGAATGGCAGAAATCACATAGAGAGAGAGAGAAGGAGAGAGGGCGGGGAAGGGGGGCAGTAAGAGAGAGAGAGGAACAGTAAGAGAGAGAGAAGGTTTACATAAAGTAAGTGTGCGTGGAAGTAAGTGAGAGAGAGAGAGAGCGAGAGAGAGATGTCACAAAATGAATATAATATAAAAAGAATATCTTCAAATAAGAGTGCATGGATATAATCTGACGTGCTAGTTAAGGACAAAATATTTCAAGAATCCGTCTATCAAGGAAATTAATAAACACATTACATGTATATTGCGAAAGTTGGAGATATCGTTGTTGGAGTAAAATGGTTTAGAAATAACAACGAGATATATGGTAATGTTTATAACTCTGAGTTTGTTGAAGTTTTTTTTGGTTTTATTTATCTTCTTCTTCAAACGCTCCATATCGACCACTTTGATGATTTGTATATGTGATCTGAGCCTAAGAGCGATTGTACGTTGTGCAGTTATGCGCCTACAAGTAGGTCAGTACGTCCGATTTCTGCGATGCTTTTATTTACTAGTAGCTTCCTAGGCACAACATTAGTACAGAAAGTTGAAGCAGATGAAATAATATTTTGGTCACACAAACATTAGTACAGAAAGTCGAAGTAGATGAAATAATATTTTGGTCACACACAACATTAGTACAGAAAGTTGAAGTAGATGAAATAATATTTTGGTCACACACAACATTAGTACAGAAAGTTGAAGTAGATGAAATAATATTTTGGTCACACACAACATTAGTACAGAAAGTTGAAGTAGATGAAATAATATTTTGGTCACACAACATTAGTACAAAAGTAGAAGTAGATGAAATAATATTTTGGTCACCACAACATTAGTACAGAAGTATGAAGTAGATCGAAATCAATATTTTGCGTCAACACTCAGGCAACATTAGTACAGAAAGTTGAAGCAGATGAAATAATATTTTGGTCACACACAACATTAGTACAGAAAGTTGAAGTAGATGAAATAATATTTGGTCACACACACCATTAGTACAGAAAGTTGAAGTAGATGAAATAATATTTTGGTCACACAAAACATTAGTACAGAAAGTTGAAGTAGATGAAATAATATTTTGGTCACACAAAACATTAGTACAGAAAGTTGAAGTAGATGAAATAATATTTTGGTCACACAAACAACATCAGTACAGAAAGTTGAAGATTAGAACCATGTTTACTACATCATTCTTCTTCTCTCTTACAACCCCACCCCTTCCCTCCCCACTTGTTCAAAGATTATATCTGGATATTGTAATAAAAGTACATAGAGATATTGTCTAATGTTACGTCATCATCATACTGTTGCCTGTTTGTTTATGATTTTGTTTAATGGAGAGAGATTATTTCTATATTCGCTAAGATAGTCATTTATCATACAAGACTAGCATGCAACATATCATTTGTGTAGCTTTGTCAATGTATATATATTGACCAGTTGGTCTACATACTGTAGAGTGCGTGTACATATTGTAGAGTGAGTGTACATATTATAGAACAAGTGTACATATTATAGAGTTTGAGTGTACGTATTGACGAGTGGTTGTACGTAGTATTGCGTAATGTGAAGAGCGTGTTTATAATACGGGTGTGTGTACATACTGAAGAGTGGATTTACATACTAAAGAGTGTACGTATAGATTTGAGAGTGGGTGTCCATATTTAGGAACGTATATATTGAAGGGTATTTTTACAAATAGAACAGTGGTAGCATAGATTGGAAAGTGTCTCTCTCTCTCTCTCTCTCTCTCAGGGATATATATATATATATATATATACACGGAGATGACTAATGAATGCCATTCCTCACCCTAGTCAGAAATGGCATTCCAACCAAGCAGATGGAAGGAACAAAGGGAAACCCCGGAGCAGTTGAGATCATAGGTGTGCAAATTACGTGCAAAGACATACAGATCATTCTGTACAATCTTTACTGTCCAAGTTACACGCCGCTGTCACTTGAAACAATGAATATCAGTGAGAACTCATGTATTGTGGTCGGTGATTTCAACAGCCGCTCGAGAGATGGGGTACTCCGAAACAAACAGTAGAGGAGTTGAGGTGGAAGACTGGGAGATCGAGAACAATCTGTTCCTCATCAACGCTCCAGACGATCCACCAACTTTCTACTCGAGAACGTGGCACACAACGAGTACCCCTGATCTGCCTTTGCAACAAGCGATATATCCACCAAAGTAGTCCGTACGGTTACCCACCAACTAGGGATAGTGACCATAGACCTGTCAAATTGCAAGTAGATCTCATTCGTACCTGAGCCCAAAATGTGGTTGCCACGGTGGAACTATAAGAGAGCCAATTAGAAACAGTATGGAGCACTGACTGATGCAAATGTTGAACGAATCAACATGCATGACAAGAAAAACGTGCGAATCGTGGCAAGGGAACTGTCAGAAGCAATCCTGAAAGCGGCACAGGAAACCATCCCCAGAGGCGCACGAAAGGATTACAAGCCATACTGGACAGCAGAGGTTCAGAAGCTTGAAAAAGACCTTGAGAAGACAAGGAGTGAGGCAGAGCATGCACAGTCAGTGGAGACAAACACTGTCTACAAGGCGGCAGCAGCAAAATACAGAAGAGAGGTAAAACGAGCGGCGAGACAGAGTTGGGTCAAAAAAACCCGAATCCTGAACCTCGATAGGGACGGCCATAAACTGTGGAAGCTGGCCAAAGCGCTGAGCGATGAAAACACCAGCAGACCACCTATAGTCCTCGAACAAGACAAAAAGATGGCTTCGGGTAAGGAAGCAGCAAACATCCTGATGCAACAATATGCCGAAGTCAGCAGAGTAAGCATAGCAAAGGAAAAGTTGATGCCACCAAGAGAAAGCTCGGCTCTCCAAGGCGAGCCGAGAAAAGCAGATAGTCATCTAACGGACACATTCACCAGTAACGAGCTGGAGGAGGCTTTAAGGACCTGAAACCCAGAAAGTCGCCCGGAAAAGATGGGATCACCAATGAGATGCTTAAAAACCTGGGAATCAGAGCAAAGGTCGCTCTACTGGCCGTTCTCAACATGTCGTGGAAAACAGGCATAGTACCGCAAGAATGGAAAGAAGCAATCATGGTGCCCATCCTAAACCAGGCAAAAATAAACTGACCCAGCGGTTACAGACCAATAAGCCTCCTAAGCTGCACGGGCAAACTTATGGAGCGCATGGTGAACAAACGCTTATCCTGGCACTTGAGAGCAAAGGGCTGATTATGGCACAACAAGGCGGTTTTCGGAGATACAGATCCACAGAGGATCAAGTAACCTACATTGTCCAGGAATCGAGGACGGTTTCAAGAAAGAAACAGACACTGGCGGTCTTGGTAGATATGAGAAGGCTTTTGACACAGTCTGGAAAGAAGATTAAGGCAAACTGCTCACCTCGGCGTAAAGGGAAGAATGTACAATTGGCTCGATAGATACCTAGAGAACAGAACAAGAGGGTTCAGGTTCAGGGTACAAAAGTATGAAGGCCACACTGGAACAAGGAGTCCCCTAAGGAGGAGTGCTCTCACCGACTCTCTTCTAGTCTTCGTCAATGACATTGCAACATGCCTCCCAGAACGAGTTCACTCTGCCATGTATGCCGACGACCTGGCAATATGGGCGAGAGAAGAGTCAATGCCCACAGCAGAAAATCGACTGCAAGCTACATTAAATAACCTTGAAGTGTGGTCAGCAAAGTGGAATATGAAAATAAATCCTTCAAAGACCACTTACACTGTGTTCTCCCAGAACAAGGATTACAAGATAACGCTTAAAGTCAATGGGCAGAACCTTCCAGAAAATAAAACCCCAACGTACCTAGGAGTCACACTCGACAGAAAGCTGACTTGGTGCACCCAGATCGAGAATGCTACGGCAAAAGCGAGACACAGGCTAACAATGATGCGAAAACTCGCAGGTTCCACATGGGGAGCAAACAGCAGAATTCTAAGACACTTTACTCTGGTAGAGTGCGACCGGTCCTAGAGTACGGTATGGCAGCGTGGAGCAATGCATCGAACAAGCAATTCGCAAAAGTGAGCAGCAGTCAAAACCGGGCCCTACGCATTATCACTTGAGCCATAAAGTCCACGCCCATCAAGGCGATGGAGACCATCACAGGCATCCAACCAATGACTGACCGAAGGGACAAGAAAGTAGTAGCACTTGCGGAAAAACTCAAACGCCCAATCGCATCCAATGCATGAAAGAATGTTTCAATCCGGAAAGTGGAGAATACAGAGATCTAACTTCGTTAGAATCTCTAACGCACTGACCACAGACCACCCAGTCTTGTCCAAATGCACAGCTAAACTAATCCCGGCAATCGACAAGTGCCCGCCATGGAAAACAAAATGCCAGAACTAAGGGAATCAATCCCAGGCATAATGTGCAAAAGGGACCAAACGAACCTCGACAGAAAAACTGCAGCAGAAGAGGACATAGAATCAGAGTACCCTGAAAATGAGTGGACGCACGTCTACACGGACGGATCGGCAATAACGCAATAAGCGATGGCGGAGGATGAATAGTGCTTAAAATCTCCAAGAAAGTCACGGTCAAGAAGCGATTGCAACTGGCAAATACTCGAATAACTACCGAGCTGAGGCAGAGGCAATCAAAGGCAGGCCGAAATGATCTTGGAGAGAAGAAACACTACGCGCAACAAGGTCGTGATATTCACCGATGCTCTATCGGTCATCACGGCACTCAAATGCGTTGGCAAAACTGAGATGAATGAGCTCAAAACGTCCTCGCTGAACTAACGAGTTCACTCAAACGCACTGTCATCCAGTGGATACCGTCACACTGCAACATTAGGAGAAACGAAGCGGCCGACAAGCTAGCCAAAGAGGGCGGGCGACTACCCCAGACTGATCTCGAGATCAGCTATGAGGAAGTCAAACAACCATCGGTTCGCACTATCGAAGCAAGTGGGCAAAAGACCACCCGCAGTACACAGACAGTGACGGTTACTATGGTCTCTCGCGCAGTGAACAAGTTACCATATTTCGCCCCCGTACCGGCCACAACAAGCTCAGAGCCCACATGTTCCATAAATTTAAAATTGGCACAACTAGCCTGTGCCCATGCAATATGGCAGACATGACGGCAGAACACGTCTTGCAAGACTGTCCACGTTTAGCAGGTATACGAGAAGAGTACTGGCCAAACACACAGAGCTTCGCGAAAAGCTGTACGGAGGAACGGAGTCCCAAAAACAACAGTTAAATTCATGATAGAAGTTGGTCCATCAGGCTAGGCCGGGAACGCAAGAGAGAGAATGCCATTCCGCTACCCCAAGGTAGCAGTTAATAGACTAGACAGGTAGTTGATAGAGAAAAGTAAGGGGACACCGTATACCAGAACTGCACCCCAATCATGCACGCCTTGCCAATATAAGAGACTAAAATTAGTTGAGTTTGACCACAGCCAGGATCTAGCACTAGAGACTGGCTGTGGTTTGACGTAGCGTGACGACAGAAACTAAGGTCAAGAAAACAATAGCATAACAACGGGAGAGACCGATAGAAACCTTGGTAGGAGACAGACGTGTTTCTGAACAATGGTTAAATAAACATGATGTGATAAACCAACAACATCTGTCTGTTATACCATCGTCTATTACCATTAATGACCTACCACAATTAGCAACAACATCACGAGCACGCGCACACACACAGACAGATATATATATATATATATATATATATATAAGACTCTACACTCAAATGTCTGCAAAAAGGAAGAACTTCATGGAACCTTCACTTCTGTGATTAAACAGTTTGACTTGTATTCTGAGGGTCTTGGGTTAAAATCAAAATGACATCGATCGGTTCACGCGTGCATTTTTCCCGGAGATCCCATACGACTGCAGCTGGAGTTACGAAGTTGACGTGTTTTCTCTAATACTCTTGACGGCAGGTGGCGTACTATATGTACGGAAAGTGACCGCGCCATGTGGCGAAATTTGATGCAATGAAATCAATCCTTTGCACTGTTGTTAGTTTGAGTTTTATTGATTGATTGATAGGGTCACCACCCGTGTGTTGCCAGGGCCCCCACCCGTGTGTAGCCAGGGTTCGGAAGGGGAGCAAAAAAAAGTAACACTCGACCTATAAGGCGTGTCGTTAGAGCGACTGAAGTAACGGCCTAGGACAGCTACTCAGTAAATAAAGAAGAAGATAGGACCAAAATCATTACACTTCGGTGAGTAACCATGTGTGCTCCGATATCTTTCTTACACGTGAAGATCTCAGCGGGTGCACGAACTCTTTAGCACCGGCGGAGGAGTCCCGTTATAATTTAGAAGATGGTAAAAATAGTTTGAGTTTGTTCCCATCAACTAAATTAACCAACCACTCTTTATGATATGTGAGTTTGCGACCAACAACGTGAGTACGTTAGGTTGAGAACGTGAATATGTTACGCACTCGTTGGGGCCCTAGCAAGTGGAGCAGACAATCCAAATTCGGACAAGGTTTCTATTATCCAACAGGATTGGCTGAAATCGGGTGCACGTGTCTAAACTGTAGAAATCTATGCGTTTAGGGCCTACCATACCAATATACAACATATACACATTCTTGGCAAAGATCAAACATCATAAAGAGTGATTAAAGGTGGTCGTAAAGAATGAACGCAAAAAAAAGAAGAAGATCCAACAGGACACAACATTGTACAGAGGAGGGACGTCGGAGTGTTACAAACAGAAAAAAAACCCACTTTGAACTAGCACATCTGGAGTTATACTGTAACATAGTATTAGTTCTGATTAGTCATAGGGAAGCCGTCACAGATGATTCATGATGTCCACTTTTTCGAAGTTAGACCTTCCTTTTTTAGATTAATTTTCATCTGTTTAGTAAGTATTTGTTTAGTAAGTATTTGTTTAGTAAGTATTTGTTTAGTAAGTATTTGTTTAGTAAGTATTTGTTTAGTAAGTATTTGTTTAGTAAGTATTTGTTTAGTAAGTATTTGTTTAGTAAGTATTTGTTTAGTAAGTATTTGTTTAGTAAGGTTAATTCTTCCTCTTCTTCTTCGTCTTGCTCGCCCGCTATGAATTCAGTGGTAGTCAGGGGGCCTAATGCCGCTTGGCTGAGTTTTGTGTGAAGCTTGCTTTCCTTATCATCAGTGTCCCTCGCTATTCAGGCGAATCTTCTCCGACTACAGAGGTACTAAGGTTAATTAAATAGTCTGCATGTATATTTTACAAGACATGAGAAGTGACTTAACATCGTTCACCTTCGATGTCTATGCAAGATAATGAACATCGGGTGGTACGATAAGATAACCAACTCTGAATGTACTTCAACATGTAAACTTATCATCTGTCATGGGGATACCCAGCAGAAGATGACTAAGATGGCTAGGACATGTGAGAAGAATGGAAAATAGCTGCATATCCCAACACGTGTTGTTCTGTCAACTTTCAGAAGAGAAGAGGCACCAAGGCAGACCATGACAAGAATGGCAGTTGATTTATATATTTATATATATAAAATTTCTAGCCATCATGACAGACTAAGCTGTAAAGAGATATCGTTCCTACCTGTAGTTTTCCAAAATGAGTCGATGAGTCCAACAGCCTCGTGTAGCTTTATCTTGCGAGAGGATGCCACTGTCACACTTCCTACCCAGAAGCCATACTCTGGTAGTACAAGATCAATGATCAAATCTCCTAACGTGTATGTTTTATTTATGGTTGTATATCTTACGAACTCGCGCAACCCAGATTTCTGTACAAACATGGCAATGGCAGAGCCATCATCATCATCATCGGCAGGTACTGAACACTTGAGAATGGTTGCAAGAGACTGCACGATGGTGTTCTTGTCTTCCGATTCAGTGTACTGGTTATTCGTTTGTTTGTTGAAGTTTCGTAAAGTTGGAGTGTAACTGCACTTGCTGTTGACACATCTCAGCCAACAGTCAGCCAGGATTAGATCAAAGTCTGCATTGTCATAGTACACATCAATGCTCATGGACTCTGATTTAAGAGTAGCTCCCTGGGACTTGAGCGATGCTTCAAATTTACTGTTAATGTTGAATCTTCTTGTAACACATACAGAAGCAATTTCCAGATTCTCTGATGATACTACTGTCACTGTAGCTCTAGATTCTTCCTTGGTATCACCTACTACTCTTACTCTGCCACTAATCCTAACAGTTTCAACTTTTCCAACTGTGGTACCCATCAAACGGTTTTCTTTCAAATACTCTCTAACATTAGCGGATGTTACTGCAGCATTAGATTCGTTTAATACGTGATCCAGTTGGGCAGTTCCATCTGCTTGAATCAAACGTACAGCATGTTCTGTTCCTGAGATTGAAGACATCGCATTCTGAACACTTTGAACAATCTCTGACTTTTGATTTGATTCAGTAAGATGAAGATGTCTCCATTCTTCTCCAGTTTTAGATTGAGCAGTAGTGAGATTGAGATTTGAGTCAGTACTGTCGACACTGTCGAAGATTCTACTTGTCTGCTTTGATTCACTACAGATGATCGTATTGGTTATGTTACCTGCAAATTCACCTGCAACAATTGAAGTACTAATAGTTGCAGTAGTGTCAACCATCTTGATGCCAGCTCTGTCTTCAGTTTCAGCATTTCTACCCACGTTGCTGATTTTGTTTTCTGTACTGTCTGTCTTTCTTGTAATCTCTTCACTGTCAGCACTTTTATTTCTTGTGATTTCCATGATCAGTTTTTATAGTGATTTCTGAACTATTAGATTTTGTGATTTCTGCCTTGTCTGCGTGTTTTGTATGCTCTACAGTCTAAAGCATTTCTTGTGATTTCTGCCTTGTCTGCGTGTTTTGTATGCTCTACAGTATCAACATTTCTTGTGATTTCTGCCTTGTCTGCGTGTTTTGTACGCTCTACAGTCTCAACATTTCCTGTGATTTCTGCCTTGTCTGCGTGTTTTGTACGCTCTACAGTCTCAACATTTTTTGTGATTTCTGCCTTGTCTGCGTGTTTTGTACGCTCTACAGTCTCAACATTTTGTGATTTCAGCCTTGTCTGCGTGTTTTGTATGCTCTACAGTCTCAACATTTCTTGTGATTTCAGCCTTGTCTGCGTGTTTTGTACGCTCTACAGTCTCAACATTTCTTGTGATTTCTGCCTTGTCTCGTGTTTGTATGTCTACAGTATAACATTTCTTGTGATTTCTGCCTTGTCTGCGTGTTTTGTACGCTCTACAGTCTCAACATTTCTTGTGATTTCTGCCTTGTCTGCGTGTTTTGTACGCTCTAAGTCTCAACATTCTTGTGATTTCTGCCTTGTTTTGCGTGTTTTGTACGCTCTACAGTCTCAACATTTCTTGCGCTTTCTGTATTATCTGCGTGTTTTGTACGCTCTACAGTCTCAACATTTCTTGTGATTTCTGCCTTGTCTGCGTGTTTTGTATGCTCTACAGTCTCAACATTTCTTGCGCTTTCTGTATTATCTGCGTGTTTTGTACGCTCTACAGTCTCAACATTTCTTGTGATTTCAGCCTTGTCTGCGTGTTTTGTACGCTCTACAGTCTCAACATTTCTTGTGATTTCAGCCTTGTCTGCGTGTTTTGTACGCTCTACAGTCTCAACATTTCTTGCGCTTTCTGCATTGTCTGCTTGTTTTGTACGATCTGCACTATCAGCTTTTTGTTTGATTTCTACATTGTCAGCCTTTGTTGTGTTCTTTGATTTGTCACCTTTTCGTGCTCTTTGCATTCGCAGATTTCTTGTGCTTGCAATATTATCAGCCTTTTGTGTTTGCAACATTCTCATTTTCTTTTACCACCTGCATTATCAGCCTTTCTCTTCTGGCATTTTATCAGCTTTTTTCTTGCTGGTAACATTATCAAGTTCACTTTTTTTGTGTAACTATTTCAGATTGGGTTATAGAAGCTACACCACCAGCCTCAATGTTATGAGTCGTACGTTCAGCCTCATTTGTTCTAGTAATACCACCAGCCTCAATGTTATGAGTCGTATGTTCAGCCTCAATTCTTCTAGTAGTACCACCAGCCTCAATGACATGAGTAGTACTTTGAGCCTCAATTCTTCTAGTAGTATCACCAGCCTCAATGTTATGAGTAGCACTTTCAGCCTCAATTATTTTAGTAGTATCACCAGCCTCAATGATATGAGTAGCCATTTCAGCCTCAATTCTTCTAGTAGTATCACCAGCCTCAATGATATGAGTAGTACTTTCAGCCTCAATTCTTCTAGTAGTATCACCAGCCTCAATGTTATGAGTAGCACTTTCAGCCTCAATTCTTTTAGTAGTATCACCAGCCTCAATGATATGAGTAGTACTTTCAGCCTCAATTCTTCTAGTAGTATTACCAGCCTCAATGTTATGAGTAGTACTTTCAGCCTCGACTCTTCTAGTAGTATCACCAGCCTCAATGATATGAGTCCTACTTTCGGCCTCGATTCTTCTAACAGCACCACCACCAGCCTCGATGTTACGAGTAGTAGTTTCAGTGTCAATGTTTTTAGTAATACCACCAGCCTCAATGTTATGAGTCCTACTTTCAGCATCGACTCTTCTAATAGCACCACCACCAGCCTCAATGTTATGAGTATAAGTTTCAGTCTCAATTCTTTTAACAGCACCACCACCAGCCTCGATGTTACGAGTAGTAGTTTCAGTGTCAATGTTTTTAGTAATACCACCAGCCTCAACGTTATGAGTCCTACTTTCAGCATCGACTCTTCTAATAGCACCACCACCAGCCTCAATGTTATGAGTAGATGTTTCAGTCTCAATTCTTTTAACAGCACCACCACCAGCCTCGATGTTACGAGTAGTAGTTTCAGTCTCAATGTTTTTAGTAATACCACCAGCCTCAACGTTATGAGTCCTACTTTCAGCATCGACTCTTCTAATAGCACCACCACCAGCCTCAATGTTATGAGTGAGTTTCAGTCTCAAATCTTTTAACAGCACCACCACCAGCCTCAATGTTACGAGTAGTAGTTTCAGTCTCAATGTTTTTAGTAATACCACCAGCCTCAACGTTATGAGTCCTACTTTCAGCATCGACTCTTCTAATAGCACCACCACCAGCCTCAATGTTATGAGTTGAAGTTTCAGTCTCAAATCTTTAACAGCCACCACCAGCCTCAATGTTACGAGTAGTAGTTTCAGTCTCAATGTTTTTAGTAATACCACCAGCCTCAACGTTATGAGTCCTACTTTCAGCATCGACTCTTCTAATAGCAGCCACCACCAGCCCAATGTTATGAGTAGAAGTTTCAGTCTCAATTCTTCTACAGACCACCACCAGCCTCAATGTTATGAGTAGAGTTTCAGTCTCAATTCTTCTAAGAACCACCCAGCCTCAACGTTATGAGTCATTTCAGTCTCATTCTTCTCAGAACCACCACAGCCTCAATGTTATGAGTAGAAGTTTCAGTCTCAATTCTTCTCACAGAACCACCAGCCTCACTAATAACAGTTGAACTCTGAGCCCTACTAACAGAAGTTGTATATTCTGTCCGACCAGCTTGAAAGACATGAGATCTGTTGTCTGTTTCACTAAAGCCCACTGTATGTCTGCTATCTGTGGTTAAGACAACATTCTTAGATCTCCCAGTACTACCACCTACTTCAATGGTATTTATCACTAGCTTGACATCATTCTTCTCACCATCATTGGCAGACAATCCTGAACTACGTCCTTCCACTTGAATGCTGTGCTGCATTTGTGCAAACTTGGAACTGCTGATATCTTCTGTCTCTTTTCTTTGTTTTTCATTGTCTTCAATTCCTGCATCATCTACATGTTCAACGTCTAACTTCTCTAATGATTGTGATAGTTTTAATATAGCTTGCTCGCCAGCTTCAATAAACTTATCCAGCTCCTGAAGGATATCGCTGCTGCCTTCAGTACCAGCTGCTTCTGATGCATCTTTCTCATCAGTTGGAAGAGTTCTGCTCATGTTATCTCTGTCTGTTTGAGAAACATCCTTAGCAGCTTCTTCTTCTTTTTGAATATTGGTTCTTGTTGATTCTGTTTCCGCTGTGGAAGATGTAGTTTTAGTTCTGACATCCTGTTGATCAAACGCAGTTGTATGATCGTTAATATTAACTGTTTTACTGCCTGATTCAATCTCAACAGATCCAGTTTGATAACCTGAGGAAAGTTTGTGTGTGTCCTGAGCCACAGTTGTAAAACTTGCAGAAGCTTCTGTAGCTCCAGGCAGGGATGATAAAGTGCTTTCAACAGAAGAGTTGATCTTACGAGCATCTGAGTATGTGCTGGTCTTCTCTGTTAGCATCTGGGAACTTGACCAGCTTGCGGATGAATCAACGGACACATTAACATTTTGCACACTTTGTGAGTGAACAGACGAGGATCTATATTCTGTACTTTTGCCTGCAGCAGGTTCCTGTTCATCGGAATCATCAAACGCTAAGTTACATATGCCACCAGATTCCTGCATGATTCCGACATCATGGAATCTGTAGCCCACAAGCAGAGACTCAAGATCCACAAGCTTATCTAAAGACTCATCTTCTTCATCACGGCTCATCTCCTGGACTACCAGGTTACTGCTGCTGGATGCTGCTCCATACATCAAGCTGGTCAGTGATTCTGTATAGTAAGATTCATTCTGCAGTTTAGTTTGTTGATTAATGGAATGCATGCTCAATGAGGTGATATCATCCACAGACTTCCTTTGTCTAAATCTACAGCTGCACTCCTCATCAAATCGAAGAGACTTGGCTTCCGCTTCCATTTTGTCTGGAGTAATCCTGACTTTTCTGTCTACCAGTTCTTCAAGAGCATAGCTTCTGATAGCCATTCCTGGGGAGTAGGTAAGTATGGGTGGAGATTCTCTACCTACTGTTAGACATTCTATGGGTTTAAATCCTGTTGTGATGTCATTAGGTTGCGTTTGAGAATAATGAATTGTTTGTGATTTCTGAGAATTGTCTCGGTTGAATGTGATGTAGTATCAGATGTCAAGGTTACATCACTAGATGAAGCTGATTGTGCTGTAGTTATCTGTACTGTCTCACTAGCTTCAACTGTGTGGATGTTAACTCTTCGGAATGTTTCCCTAGTTGATTGTGAAGCTACACCTTGTTGCTGTACCCATTCACTGGATGAGTCAGATGAGATGTTTGAGATATGGTTATTTTTCTCTGTTGGTTGTGTTGACTTCCTGCTTGTTCCTTGTACATTTTGAGAAGCATCTGATAACAATGAATGACTGGATGTAGACTGCATGGATGCCTGGGTTCTGGACCCATGTAGTTGTCGTCTCACAACATCAGCAATGTCACTGACCATATATGTGCTTTCAATAAGATGTTGCACATCCTCTCTAGAAGATTGGAATCTATTGAGTGTCTCAGCATCCTCCTGGTCATTGTCATACCAAAGAAACCGACATTATTCTCTTAGGAGAACCTACCACATCTGGGCTACCTCCTGGGATAATTTCTTCAACTCGATCAACAAAATGCAGAGATAGGTTGTCGTTGTCCTGTTCTCCTAGTTCGACATCTTTAGAACTTCGAAAACTAACAGATCTGACTGCAGTCACTGACTTGGATGACTTCTCTTCAGTATTGATTTGGTATGTTTGAGAGATGTAATAAGAATCGGAGGTCTTTCTCTCAGCCTGTTCCCCGTCAATGAAAGCATGCTCTCCGAATACTGAATCTTCAGGATTATAAACAACATCTTCAAGTCTCTCTTTATGATCTAACTCTACGCTGGATGTGCTTCCGCTAAGTGATCGATCATAAATGGTTCTTACTCTGTCGGAAACTATTGTTTCAGACGATGAAAATGTCGTCTCTCTTAGACCGTCTATTTCCACATTGACTTCAGATCTTTCCCTCTTGGTCAGTGTTTCCACATGATGTTCAGAAGAAAATGAGCCATGACCTTCTATTGATGTTATGTCCACTACACTGGATCCAGTAACAGTAATCAATGATTTATCTGAACTGATCTGTCTGGCTGGTGGCGACTCTAAAACAGATTCTTTTCTGTCAACATAACTGATTGTTTCTTCATCGGATGCCATCTTCTTGTAATTAGATGTGCTGTTTCTAGATGTACTGAGACTAGATGTCGTGAATATAGTGTAATCAGGCGTGTTGAATATCAGGGTGTGAATACAGGTGTGCTGAACAGCAGGTGTGTGGAACAGTAGCTGAAGCAATGTTGAACAGCAGATCTGTTGAACAGCAGGTGTGTTGAACAGCAGGTGTGTTGAACAGCAAGTGTGTTGAACAGCAGTGTTGAAACTGGATGTTGTGAAAAACGACTTCAAATGTCTAATGGAGGAAGGCGATGTGTATGCCACTGTGAAAAAAAATAAAGCAATTTAAATTAAATTACAGATATAAAAAGGAAGGTGAACTATGTTGAAATCAATCATGAGAATAGTTATTATACAATATAGATCAGGGACCCCATGTGTCCAAGACTGTTATCTTGCATTCTTCAAGTCATGGTTCAAATCTGACATTGTCTTTTCCCCAGAGTTCCTAAGATTGTTGCTGGTTGCTGCAGAGTGCGTGCTTTGTGCAATACTCCCGGTAGATGGCGTGCAATTTCTGTGGAGATGAACTGATTCCTATGAGGAAAATTCGAGCATTTAATACAATCCTACGCTTTGAAAAATGTGTTGTTTTAAAACAATATAGATATAAATTCATGCAACCGGCTTACTATAATGCAAGTGTTCTGGTATCAATCATATGACAATCACAGATGGATCGGCAATGGAGACAACCATGAATGGTGGAGCAGGAGTGTACATTAGGCACCCAGATTCTACTACTGTGTCTCTAGCGGCCCCTACTGGAAGACAATGTTCCAATTACAAAGCAGAACTCTTAGCCCTTCTGATGGCAGCACAGCAGATGAATAAGCTGCAAGCACCTGCAGGCAAGATGGTATTTCTCACAACTCACTGTCAGCTATACAAGCCCTGGAGGCTAAATCCACTGACAGCACAGTACAAAACCTAAAAAGAGAACTTGTTCAGCTTTAAGAAAAGGCACAAATTCACTTGCAGTGGATTCCATCTCACTGTGGCATTGCAGGCAATGAGAGTGACGATGTCTTAGCTAAGGAGGGCAGTGCCAAAGAGCAAATTTACCAACCTTGTCTTTTCAAGAGGTTAAAACCCTCATACAGAGAAAATCTGCAGTAGACTGGAAGACAAACACTGGATATGATTATGGAAAAGACTCCTCAAAGACCTAAGCAGAACAGAACAGGTCATTATATTTCGACTACGCACCGGACACTGCAGACTCAACAAACACTTATATAGACTAGGGAAAAAGTCAAACAGCCTTCTGCCAGTGTCAGCAGGCGGAACAGACACCAGAGCATATCCTGCAAGACTGTCCTCTCCTGGGTGAACTGAGAAGCAACATGTGGCCACACCCAGTCGACCTGAAAACTAAGCTTTGGGAAACCTGACAGACCTGAAGCTGACTGCCCAGTTGTGGTCCACAGTAAATTAAGCGCATGACCAGAGATCGCTGAAGAAGAAATCATATGACTAATGAGTTGGAAGAACTTTATGGGACAGCACAGAAGTCAATGAATATGGTAAATAAATGGAGACAGTCAACAAGTATTAAGTGACTCTGGGACAAAAGTATTTACCAAACACAGGATTAGAACCACAAACTGTTTTTATTTCTTATGGCAGCCATTGCCTAGCCCTGCAGACGTGCATTTTACTGAGCACAATCAGCTAGTAATATTTTTTTAAATATTGAATTTGGAATTGTTTGAGTTTAATTATGCTATTATATTATTCCATTTAATCATTGATTTTAATCTTTATATTTGTTGATTTAAAGAAAGCTGCCACATTTTGTGATATTTTTGTCACCCCATATACAAATCTTCCCAATGCTTTATGCACAAATTCAAAAATAAATTCACCGAAAAATAAATTCAAGCTGCCAGTGACAAAACAAGGAAAAATGGGTGCTGTTTTTTGGGCCCAAATCTGTGTCATTAGGTCAAAGAATAAAATCAATGTGAAAGAGCA
This sequence comes from Arion vulgaris, assembly GCA_020796225.1. Classification (NCBI taxonomy): domain Eukaryota; kingdom Metazoa; phylum Mollusca; class Gastropoda; order Stylommatophora; family Arionidae; genus Arion; species Arion vulgaris. The sequence continues at coordinate 25,498 of JADZMA010001058.1, forward strand.
ATTTTCCAGTTGGCAATTTTTCGTTTTGCTGTTGATGTCTCTGGTGCCAGACAAGGGAGGTAACAAGTGCTGACAAGTGTTTTTACATAAGAAGGAGGAAAAAAAAGTGAGAAAGTCAATACAGATGAGGACAGAGCAGACAACACATTGCTCGTAGCGCCCCCTCGCATCTGTTACGATTTCTTTCCAGAACGCATTAAGTTATGTCCCAATTTATTGTCCAGGCGACTGCAGCGCTCGTCGTACCCGGTGGTGATCAACGTATGTTTGGGTTGAGTAGTCGGGGTTTCTAACAGCATAGATAACGATGTCGTAGAGAGATGTGCACATACATTATGCTGTTGTTTGTCCATTATGGTGATGGAGACCA